>BPTQ01000008.1:164992949-165032742 GCA_019973895.1 Chrysanthemum seticuspe | reverse complement strand
ATATATATATATATATATATATATATATATATATATATATATATATATATATATATATATATATATATATATAAATATATATATATATATATAAATATATATATATATATATATAAATATATATATCTTAAGCCTAGCTAACTCTTCTATAAATAAAACTCTTCTAACTCTTCCAAAAGTTTTTGCTATCTAAAAATTGAAACTAAGTACAAAAAGTTCGCATTTTGAGTAAAATTACACTAATTTTAAGTTTTCCACATTTTAAAAAAAACTTAGTTACAATTTTTAGAGAACTAAAACGCTCTATACATCTTATGACTTAGTAGACATGTTTATACTACTTAGTAGTAGTATTGAGCTAAAATTGTTACTAAACACTTAGTTTAAACACTAAATATCTAAGCTAAGTGGTATTTTACAACAAATGAACACTTAGTTTATTTTTTGTACTTAGTTAAACGAAATATATATATATATATATATATATATATATATATATATATATATATATATATATATATATATATATATATATATATATATATACTCTGTTGTAAAAATCGGTCCAGGCGGCCGATTAATCTCCGCATAATCGCTGATCGCTTACTAAGCTCATTTATTTATCATAATCGGCCTATTTAATCGGTTTGGTCAAAGATCGCTTAAAAATTGGTCAACAAATCGATTAATCGAGAAAAATCAAACAAAATCGGTCTAATCGAATTAATCAAACAAAATCGCTTAAAAATCGGACAATAAAATGGCTTAAAAATCGGACAAAATCGCTTAAAAATCAGTCAACAAACCGATTAATCGGTCAAAGATCGCTTAAAAAAAGTCAACAAACCGACTAATATCTATGTTTGACTTTGAACTTGGAAGAATTATGTATTTTGTTTATAATTGAACACATGAAATATTAGAACTTTGATGCACTATGCTTATCTCATACATATAATATAATATAATATCTAAAATTACAATTTTGTGCGTAAAAATTCCAATCCGATTAATCCCCGCCTAACCAATTAATCGTCAGGCTCTACCCGACCACCTCACTAGCGCCTAGCGATTTTTACAACTTTATATATATATATATATATATATATATATATATATATATATATATATATATATATATATATATATATATAATTACACGGTTGAATTTAATTATTAAAAGGTGAATGGTTTGTTTTTTTTAGTAAAGAACTCGGTCGAATTTTCGCCCGAGTGTTGCGTTTCTTCGTCCGTCGATCAAACACGACCGAAAAACCACAACGGGCCGACCATGCTCGACCGATCAGTCGATCGACCATGACCTCCCCAATTGTGCATAGCCGAAAATACCATTGTCTTCTTCTTCTTCTATTTTCTTTTTAGTTTTCTTACACAAATGGTCCGTGTGCTTTGCAAGGTTTTACAGATATAGTCCCGATTTTTTTATTATTATTTATTTAACTATTAATATTAATATTATTTTTTATACGTTTTCGTTTGTTTTCATCCATTTTTATACGTCTTCATCCGTTTTTAATACGTTTTCTTCCGTTTTCGTTCGTTTTTATACGTTTTCATCCGTTTTTATACATTTTCGTCCATTTTTATACGTTTTCGTCCGTTTTCATACGTTTGCATCCGTTTTTATACGTTTTCGTCTGGTTTCATAGATTTTTATACATTTTCATCCATTTTTATACCCTGTCATCCGTTTTTATACATTTTCATATGTTTTTAATACAATTTTGTACGTTCTCATACGTTTTTATCCGTTTTCATACGCTTTCGTTCGTTTTTATATGTTTTCGTCCGTTATATGTTTACGTTCGTTTTTATACGTTTTTCTTACGCTTTCATACGCTTTTATACGTTTTCATACGTTGTTATACGTTTTCGCCCGTTTTCATACGTTTTTCTTACGTTTTCATACGTTTTTATCCGTTTTATACGTTTTATTCGTTATCATACGTTTTTATCCGTTTTTATACGTTTGTGTTCGGTGGTGGTTGGTGGTGGCGACGGTGGGTGGTGGCGGTGGTGAGTGGTGGTTGTGGTTGGTGGTGGCGGTGGTGGGGGGAGTGGTGGTGGCGGTGGGTGGTGGGTGGTGGTGGTGGTGTTGGGTAGCGGTGATAAGTTGGAGATGGTGGTGGTGGTGGGTGGCGAAGGTGTGTGGCGGTGGTGGCCTTGGGTGGTGGTGGTGGCGGTGGCGGTGGCGGTGGAGTGGTCGTGGTGGGGTGGCGATGGTGGTGGTGGTGGGTGGCGGTGTTGGTTGGTGGCGGCGGTTAATGGCAGTGGTGGGTGGCGGTGGTGGGTTGTGGTGGTGGCGGCGGTGGGTGGCGGTGGTGGTGGATAAAAACATGTAAAACGGATAAAAACGTATGAAAACGTAAGAAAAATAGACGAACACGTATAAAAATAAAAACAGACGAAAACGAACAAAAAACGGATAAAAAAGAATGAAAACGAAAAAAAACAGATAAAACGTACGAAAACGTATAAAAACGGATGAAAACGTATAAAAACGAACAAAAAATGGATAAAAACGTACGAAAACTATAAAAACGGATGAAAACGTATAAAAACGGATGAAAGCGTAAGTAAAACGTATGAAACCATCTTACTTGTAAGCATTCAATAAAACGTTTAACTTCGAGTTCAATCACGACTTCCACTTGTTGGGTCTGCAGTTGCAAGTAAGATGGTTGCTCTATTTTTGTGTTTGGTTGATGATTGTAAGCTGACGGTTGGAGTTGGATTAGATCATATTAAGAATGGTTATGGTTCTAAAGAGGACAATAGAGCTGCCCTGAAATCCCTTTCTGAAATCCGTCTCACAAAAGAGCAATCAGTCGAATCTGGCTGCTGCAATTGTAAAACATGTGGAAACTACTGTAGAGTCTGAAACAACAAGTACAAAGGAAGAGTTGCTGTACAGATTTGTGCCTAATGATGTGTGTCCTATGAGCTATGGTTTTGGGGTGTTTGGTTTTACCGGTAACAGTTTGGTTGCGGCGAAAGATATTATGAAGAGATTTTCCTCAATATAAGCTGGATACTTGAGGACAAGTATCATTTGAAGGGGAGTGGAATGTTATGTGCTGAAATAGAAAGACCACGTGCGTAGCACATGCCCAGTTCAAATAAACCAAACGCGCCTTAACCAACCATAACTACCTTTCCCTCTTCCCTATAAATACATCATTTCACTCATTAGTTAGACTAGATGAAACCTTTCTTTCTAAATTCTCTGTAATTCAGTTACTATTTTGTAAGAATCCTTTCTTGTAAGCATTCAATAAAACGTTTAACTTCGAGTTCACCTTCTTGATCAGTGAATTCTAGTTATCTGTTTTGGCTGCCCTCGATTATACTAAAATCTGAGTAAGCGTATCAAATTGGTTCATTACATCTATCCAATATAACGAAAGCTTCCTATTCCTACTTGAAACCCGTGTAATCGAGGATAGTTTGCTTTTGTTTTAGAGGATATAAAGACAAAATACCACAAATTCACACTGTTATTCCAATAGGATTAACGCCCAGATTTATCAATCTCTATGAAAGTGAAAGAAAGTACATTTTAATGGAGAAAACTAAACCTAACAGCAGTAACATATTGTGTGCAATTATGTTCACAACTACACACGCAAATGTTGATACAGCAATACAACACATTAGTATGCTGCGTTAACAAATTTTTTGGCAGACATCACATTTGAGGGGTCACAATTAAATATTCTATCGAGACAGTTAAATATCATATAAATAATGGATCATGTGATTCTTTGGTATACAGGTATCAACAAATGTATGTAGATTCATTGCTTTGGCAACTCATATATGTGATAGGTTGTAATGCTCAACAAAAACAGCTCAAAAGCTTGAGCAATGACATTGACGAACATATTGGTAATTTCTAACTCATATATACGAATCTGAATTCCTTACTTGGATAATGCTCTTAGTTCAGGTTTAGGTTTGATAAGGTCATAAGAAAATGAGCAAAATTGTTCAACTCGACAGAATGACAGATTGCTAGGTCTTTGCCTCCTCTTGACTTGCTTTTCAATTAAGTTCAAAATAAACCTGCAAAAGTCAGTCTCGTTATAGTAAGAACAGAAGCCTAATCAAAAGTAACAGGTATATCTCACAAATTTACCCAACTAGTATAGTAGATAATAATGATCAAAAATGATATTTTTATAAAGTGTTGAAGTATCTAAGTTAAAGATATGACATTTCAATATCTATCAATTATATAAAAGTGTTTATGTACACTATTTAATAGTCTTTTACTTTTTTATATTATTTTATAACAGCTTGGAATTAAGAATTCCAACGATTATCCGTTTTCCTGGTAGTGTTATCAACAATGAAAATGTGGGTCAAAAGGTTTAAAAAAGAGGGGTGAACAAATATTCTTAGTTTTTTCCTAATACAATCAGTTATGTTGCAGCATATATGCAAAATGACCATATACAAACTTAAAGTTATATTATTCCGATATTTACTATGGTTTGTTTGTATTACGAACCTTTCCACAGCATAGAACAAGCAGTCTAATGCCCCTCTTCGAGATCCGAGTGTCCACTCTGGTCCTTATAATCAGGCGCTTAAATCTAGTCCCATGTTTGTCAAAACCAGGTGACCTTGAGCATCATCAAACTCGGAAAAAATTGACTTCAGTCTTTGTGATGAAGTAAGTTGACTAGCTTACGAAATTCCCTGTGAATCTGCAACACGACACAATATATGAGAAACGGCAATAACAATCTAGTTGGGTTTATCTATAACGGGTCAAATGGCTTGAAATCAAATTTTGAGTTAACAAGGAAACAAAAAGACACCGAAAGTGTATTTATAACACATACCACCTCTTGGACCGTTTTATATATATTTTTTAAAATACATGTTTATTGTAGTAATTTTGTAATCGTTTAAGATACTGGTAATATACTAAAAAAAATGGGAAACAAGAAGTGTTCAAAAAAACATGTTTTGACCCACTACCCATCCCCCTCAATTTGTCATCTCTAGTTTACAACAAACAACACAGAGACAATCAAAAACCAAATCAGCAAAGTGGTTGCCATAAAGTACAATAGGGGCTCCAGTCTATTTCAGGTCCTTTGGACATGATGCCTCATTCTTAACTACAATGCTACAAAGTAGATCATATGAATTATCAAGTAACTTGACATTATGCTCTAAATTAATATAAAGTGGCAATCTTGTCACATAAGAAGTGCTTGGTCCCTAGCATATTAAAATATATAAAATTCTCATTTGTATATCAAAATAAAGTTTAAACAAGAATTTGTATTTACAATCGAAATGAAAACGCATTACCTAGCTTGTAGATGCATCAGTCAAATGATCTTGCCAAGCCCAAGAAGCGTGTGAGTCATTCCTTGAATCACACGTCATCTAACCCGCATTTGACCATATTAGGGAGTAATTCATGCATAGAACGGATATCACCCACTCCACGCAGAGCATACATCATCTCTGTATAAAGGCGAAGATCAGGAAGAACGCCATTAGAGAACATCATACTGAAAAATACCTTGGCTTCATTTGTCAAACATCTTTTACACAACCTATTTACAGCAGCACTATAATCTCTAATAGTTACTTCATACCCCATCTTAACCATTTCAGAAAAAATCACCACTGCCTCGTTAGGATCACCCTTTATACAATGTGCTTTTATAAGTATCGTATAAGCAGCTTTCTTTAATACAAAACTATTCTCCCGTAAATACTTAAACAATATATCAGCATCATGTAAATCACCATATACACATAAACCATTTATTAGAATATTATACGTAACTACATCAGGTGTCAAATCGCGTGATATCATTTCATCATGCAACTCGAAAGCTTTTGTAATTTTGCGTGCTTTACAAAACCGCTGAATAAGAATGTTGTACGACACTTCATCGGGATATATACCCCGGGACAACATATCATCCAGAACCATCAAAGACTCTTGCAGCTTCCATTGTTTACAAAGTCCCTTTATAATTACAGTATATGTAACATGAGTCGGTTCTACACCACAAGCTTCCATTTCCCGCTTCAATGCAAATATTGATTTCATATTTCCGGCTTCACATAAGAAATTCATAATAGTAGTATATGTTACAGCAGTAGGTAATAATCCACAATCCCTGATGTTATCAACTAATCTCATAGCCTCGTCTAATTTTTTATCTATACAAAATCCATAAATTAAAGAATTAAATGTGACAATAGTCGGATCGATTCCTTTATCTCTTATCTGATTATACAGCTGTACAGTCTCGTGAGTCCTACCAAGTTTTGCATATTTATTAATCATAATATTGTAAAGAACAATATCTGAATTCTCTTCACCATTACTTAACATATCAAAATACATCCTGGCCTCAGATAACGGTCGGGTCCCACAGAGTCCTAATAAAACGGCCCGGTGAGCAAATATAGTCGGGAATATTTTCTTTGTACACATTTCCATGTATACCTGAATCGCTCCCTGTACATCTCCTTGTTTGCATAGACCGTGAATAATAATAGAATACATGACATCATCGGGTTTTAACCCGACTAATTCCATCTCATAAAGCAAATTTAAACCTTCATCAACACGCCCAATCTTGCATAAACTACTCACCAAAACACTGTAAGAAACATAATTTAGCTCAAAACCACGTGAAATCATCTCGTCTCGCAAACTTAAGCCTTCCTCAACTTTGCCAGCCTGGCAATTCCCACATATCAGTAAAGTATACGTAATACTATCAGGGTTCAACTCTTTTGTAAGTCTTTGCTGAATTAACTTTATTGCCCCATTTATCATACCAAGTACACGAAAACCTTTAGAAAGGGTCTTATACGTAACTGTGTCAGGCTCAACTCCATGCTTATCCATGTCATATGTCAGCTTCAACGCATCTTCAATAGAACCCGCTACACATAGTCCATTAATAAGTATGTTATAACTGTATGCATCAGGATGTACTCCAAACTTCATCATCAAACAGAAAAGTGATTGAGCGATATCTACAAACCCCATTTTTGAGAAACTGGACATGACAATATTAAACGAAGAAACATGATGCGATGAATCTTGATGTAAAAAGTTTACCGCTTCCTGCATCAAGGATTGCTTACACAACCCGTCCACAAGAATGGAAGTTGTTTGTTTGCTCTCACGGATCCCGCTCTCCTTGATGTCATTGTACACATCCCACATGATATCAGTATGCCTCAAGTTATATAATAAACTGTTGTAGGTCAATATTGAAGGCTGAAAATTCAAATCTTTCATCTTAGCTATCACGAAAAGGGCATCATGAACCATCTCAGATCTAGAGTAAGCAAATGCCAGCATGTCCCAAACAATTGTGGTTGCTTCCCAACCCTTGAAGTTGACAGAAAGCAGCTCACAAAGTGAAGGAGCAGATCCAGAGCCTATTAGAACAAGCAATAATCATACATGTTCATTACCATGTATAAGAATATCAAATAACATGAGTTTTTTGTAATTTGGATTTTAGTTATTCAATAACTGCTGCACAGACCGCATATACTATGTGGCGTATAAATGGGTTAAAGTCACCTGATAGCAACTAAATTTCTAAAATTTGGTGACTTCTAGTCATGCACTATTTTTTTGGTCAATCGGGTCAGTGGGTCCCTAAGTAACAATGATTTGGAATATCCATTCAGTTACCTCCTTACTACGTAAATGTAAGTCATGTACCTACAACTTACTAGAAATGTACGTTAAATGACTTCAATGGTAACCGCTTTTCCTAATGACTTCAGAGTTCAGAAACTGTATTGGAATTTTTGTCACCTACTTGATACTAAAATGTAAGTACAGTAAAGAAAGTATCGCTTGAACTGCTGGACATGCCAACATATATAAACCATTACGAGGCACATTGGTAATACATATATTCTCTAAAAGTAACGAAAAAAAAAATCAAGCATGGAAGTAAGGAATCCATGTACATGTTTGTGGTCACATACGCTATGTTACAGGAAGTCCTTCACAAAACTGCCACATCTAAAATTTTGTGATAGCTATGACATGTTAAACAATGTTTTGACAGAAATGGAAGAATGAGATATAACACATAACAAGCAAAAGAAGCGCCGTAGCTGCATAAAAGAAGGACCCAAACCATACTGCATATGTAATGGGTACACATATCAACATTTTTATCTTGCTAAAAGGGCTTTGTTGCAAGTTATTCCAAATGCGATTGGCATTCTCTAATCCTCATTCAATACATCTTAGTCATATATAGGTACGTGCTTAAGGAAGCGAATGATGCTGCCAACTGGGATTGCTATATACAAAGTTTAGACATATTTTTCTATAATCGAAACTTTTATGGCAATGATCATACACTGTTATTATACATCATATATTTTTCCTGAAAGTGAAGATTGTATATATAAACACCAACATACAAAATCTGAACCCGACTACACAGACATGCCTGTGTATCTGTTAACAGACCCCAAGAAACTATACATAAAAAAGCTATCTTCAACTATCAAAACATTCAATTCAAACATGCCTGTGAAGATTGTATATATTATACACCATATTTTCTTTAATATAAATTAATTTGTGCAGTGTAACTAGGAGATGGGTGATGGTCTTATGGATCACTGGCCGATTCTAAAATGTCAAGAGTTGATCACTAGTATTACCCTATCAATGCACAATTATTACAACATAGTAAACGTGACAGTAACATCTTATGCTGAGGATACTTGGATTCTTTACTCTTATTCTGCTAGATACCATATGTGTTGCCAACTGTGCCTCCTAACCGTTTATATGCGGACATACCTAGCAATTCAAAACCTTTAACCGTTTGTGCCAATTTAGTCATTAAACTAATTAAAATGTTATAAACTTATAATTTCTGTCATTTTTAATAAATCATACTGTAACAACTGTTGAGCATTTTATTAGCTAGACTACCACCTATAGCAAAATATAAAACTACCTTCATCTTGCAACATCTGCACGAAATTCGCCCGCAACAACTTAAACCGTCCTTGTTTCGCCAAAACATGAGCAACAACAAACTGACACTTCCTAAAATCCTTAACCCCATCCTCCCTCTTCAACAGCTCAAAAACCTCGAAAGCGGAATCCGGATCATTCTTTCCCAACAGGCCAATAACTTGCTCAATTTGACCCGAATCAAAATCTTTATACCCATTTCTCGCATAATTTAGCTGAATACCCAATTTTTGAAACAATGGTGGGGTATTAACAGATGGGTTGTTTTGTGTTGTGGGTTTAATTTGAGAGTGTTTAATTAGAACTGGGGTTTTTGAAGGGTTTAAGAATGATGATTGTTTGAAGGGGTTATGGAGAAGTGATCTAGATTGGTGTTTTATGCGATTCAGCATCAATTGGTTGTGTTTTTGGCGCCAATTGCATCGAGAAATTTGTTAATTTTTTTAGGGTTTTAGAAGGGTTTTGGGTTTAGGGAGTTGAAGATAACTTTTGTCAAAGAAAAACAAAGTTTAAGGTTGACAAAATAGTAACTATTTCCCTGCTAAATTCTATTTTTATTACATGACAATTATTTTGACAACATTTAAAAAAAGAAAATATAAATTATAATTTTGAGACGAAGAGAGTATTATAGTAGTTTGCTTATATACAGGGCGCCAGCGGTTTTCGAGAGTTCACAAAACCAGTCAGATGTTTGTTGTCTATTGTAAATTTTCATGAAAATTTTTTTATCTAATGTCTTATTTAGTTATTACATTAATATGTCAAAAAAAATTCATGCCTTTTTTAATTTATGTTACTAATTTTGATAATTTTGATGAAATCGTCAATTTTATTTCTTTTTAATCGGATAAAAAAAAAAAGTTTTACACCAGGTGAATTAGAGACTATCCCTGTTTACATCCTCGCAATCATACAAAACCAAATAATATCAGATGATTTAATTGTGTGGTAGTAGTATGATGTTCACAACTAGCTGGGCTTTTATCAGGCTAACATCGGATTAGAACATCCATCTTTCAAAGGAAAATATTATCTTCCAATCTTAAATCTTTCTAAATATATTATCACACATACACTTATTATTAGAGGCCTTTTTAAAAGTGATGACGTATAGTCCGTATTCGGGTCACGAACCCGACCAATGAACGCCACTAACAAGCCCATTACGAATGGGCTAATCCAATAACGGTTTGGGCTCACGAAAACCCAAGTCCGAAGTTATTTATGGAATAAGATATCGGATACCTCCTAACTTTGGAGATAATCGTTTACCAACCGACTTAGGCGGGATACGCCGAAGGTTGGGGAACATGAAACCAACAAGGATTTCGTGTGTATATAAGGGGATCTCATCCCTCATTAAAAGTACGATCTAAAACTCTAACTCTCCTATTAACCCTAAAACAGATTACTTACTCTCACGCCGGAGGATAATCGTGGGAGACAATCCCACGATAAGCCTAACGGTGTTTTCTGTTTACTTAGTACGCATGTCTCAAGCATCAAGATTCAATTGGTACGAGAACCGGAGTCCAAACAAGGAACGCCCAACTTTTGTATCAACAAGTGGCGCCATCCGTGGGACCCGCAGTATTTACCAGAATTCGGAGAAGGGTTGAGAATGATGAAGCAGCGGACACGCAGTACCTTGGGGAATACGAGGAAGATGGACGGCGTACCAATGTCCACGCTAGGCTTGGTGGCCGCAGGGTCCAGGACAGACTGGGACGACGATGCTCTCCAAGTGAAAGCCCAAGTGAAAGTCCTTCAAGCGGAAACTCTGAGGACAGTCGGCGCAAGCGCCGAAAGAGGGAAAACTCGTCCTCTGGTAACTCCTCGGACAACGAGGATAGCGAAACCGGACACTGGAAGTCCAGGAGGAAGTATCGCGACCAGGAGGATGAAGACATATCCCTTCCGTGGCGCCGCCAAAAAGTAGATGCGTTCACTCGGCGCATCAGTGATTTCTCAGAAAATAAAAGGAGGCGCATGCCCGCCAATGTGAAAACCTATGATGGAACAGGTGATCCTGACGATCACCTAAAAATTTTTGAATCAGCCGCTACCATCGAAAACTGGCCACAACCTGTGTGGTGCCACATGTTCAATTCCACACTAGTGGGAAACGCGCGAAACTGGTTCAGTAAGCTTCCACGCAGAAGCATTGATGGCTTTGAAGAGTTGCGGAAGGCGTTTCGCCTGAACTTCACTCAAAGAAAAAAGTGCGCTAAAAACCATGTCGAACTCGCCAGGGTGAAACAGCGCCAGGGGGAATCTACAAGCGCTTATGTGGAGCGCTTCAAAGATGAGTGCATACAGGTTAAGGCATGCCCCAAAGTGCTGAAGATCTCAGGGTTCATGAATGGGATCAATAATCCAGAACTCATCAAAAGGTTGAACGACAAAACCCCCCAAACCTTTGATGAACTTATGAAACGAACAAGGTCCTTTATCCAAGGAGAAGCCGCCGCGGCAGATAGCAAGAAAGGCTACTCAAACTATCGGTCACAGGAACAACCTCGGAGACAATCCACTGACCAGAGTAGCAACCGTAACAAGAACTACCGTGGCCAGGGGAGCGGACGGGATAATGACAGATACACTCCGCTAACCAAGACTCCAAAGGAAATATTCGCGACGGAAGGCGCGAACTTCCCAAGACCCCCACCAATGCGCACTCCAGAGGATCGGCGCGTGGGGAATGGATATTGTGACTATCATGGACAGAAGGGCCACATCACCAATGAATGTGTCCAACTACGACAACTCATTGATAAACTAGTGAAAGAAGGCAGACTAGACCACCTAGTCAAGAACATCAAGGAGGGAAAAGATAGGCAGAAGACTGGGAACAAGAAAGAGGCACCCAAAGATAAGGCTGACACCATTTATATGATACAATCATGGCAGTGAGTAACTAGGCAGAAGATCAGCCAGAAGTTTTCTCGTGGAAGTGAAATCTCTTTCCCCACCTTGACTGCGGACAACGTAGTGGTAGAGCCGTTCACCATTGAAATTAATGCAGGGGGTCACGATATCCACCGCATGTATGTTGATGGAGGAGCATCGGCAGACATAATGTACGAACATTGTTTCAAGCGACTGCGACCTGAGATACGCAGTCAGTTAAGCCCGGCCAGGACAGCGTTGACTGGTTTTATAGGAGAAAAGATATGGCCTATGGGACAAATACGCTTACTAGTCAACGTTGGCAATAAGGAACACTCCGCGACAGCCTGGATGAATTTTATGGTGATCAAATCCCCTTCGCCGTACAATGGCATTATCGGAAGACCATGGATATCAGCCATACGCGCAGTACCATCTACAGCACATGGGATGCTCAAATTCCCGGTGGAAGGAGGTATTGTCACTCTCTACAATGCCACTGTACCACCTAGTGAATGTAACACGATTACATGTGAGACGGCACACAGTTCAGAGCAACGCGCACCTAAAATGCCAAACCTGAGGATTGCAATTCATCCTGAGTACCCAGATCAAGAAGTATCGATTGGGGGATCGCTGTCTGATAAAGGCAGGGCAGCCGTGTGCGCACTCTTGCAAAAGAATCTGGATATCTTTGCATGGGAACCAAAGCACATGACCGGTGTACCACGCTCGATCACAGAGCACAAGCTAAGAATCCGACAAGGATACACACCAGTATGCCAGAAGAAGCGCGGCCAAGCTCCAGAACGGGCGCAAGCAATTCTGACGGAAGTACACAAACTGGTGGAGGCAGGTATCATGCGAGAAGTCTATTACCACGACTGGCTTTCCAACCCAGTAATGGTCAAGAAAAGTGACGGTAGTTGGCGAATGTGCGTAGACTTCACAGATCTCAACAAGGCATGTCCACAAGACTGCTACCCGCTACCGGAGATAGACTGGAAGATAGAGTCTTTGTGTGGATACCCACTTAAATGCTTCCTAGACGCATACAAAGGATACCACCAAATCCAGATGGCTAAGGAAGATGAGGAAAAAACGGCCTTCCACACAAGCCAAGACGTCTATTGCTACACTAAAATGCCCTTTGGCTTGAAGAACGCAGGCGCTACCTACCAACGACTGGTAGACAACGCATTTGAAAAACAGGTAGGCCGCAACCTAGAGGTTTACGTTGACGACCTGGTCATAAAAAGCCACACAGAGGAGGAATTGGTGCGTGACATAGAGGAAACGTTTAAGACTCTACGAGATATCAACATGAAGCTAAATCCTAAGAAATGCACTTTTGGCGCTACATAAGGCATGTTCCTTGGATATTTGATAGAGCCCGATGGCATCAAACCGTGTCCAGAAAAAACTAAGGCTGTCATCGAACTTCCTTCACCGCGCACGTTGAAGGAAGTCCAATCTCTCAATGGAAAACTGGCCGGTCTAAATAGATTCTTGTCCAAATCAGCAGACAAATCACTCCCACTCTTCAAAACACTCAAGAAGTGTATAAATAAGGGAGATTTTCGCTGGACTATGGAGGCAGAAGAAGCCTTTACACAGCTTAAACAACACCTGGCAACACTCCCCACACTAGTCGCACCCCGACCAGGGGAAGAATTAATTATGTACTTATCTGCGACTCATGGAGCAGTCAGCGCGGTACTGCTGACGGATAGGAATTCAGTACAAACACATGTGTATTTTGTAAGCAAAGCGCTCAAGAAAACGGAGATTAATTACAGCGCAATGGAGAAGTTGGTCCTGGCATTAGTGTTCGCCGCCAAGCGGCTGCGCAGGTACTTCCAGGCGCACCCAATAGCAGTGATCACAGACCAACCAATCAAGCAAATCATCTCCAAACCCGATGCATCGGGACGACTGCAGAAGTGGAGTGTGTTGCTAGGTGAGCATAACATCTCCTACCGACCACGTACTGCGGTTAAAGGGCAGATACTGGCAGACTTTATCATCGAAAAACCAGATACTGAGGACTTACCCTCACAAGGTAAGGTGGTAATACAAGACCCATGGATCTTGTTCACGGACGGATCTTCATGCTTGGATGGGTCAGGAGCAGGCCTTATCCTCACAAGCCCAGAGGGAATAGAATTCACTTACGCACTGCCTTTTGAATTCACAACGACAAACAATGAGGCAGAGTATGAAGCCTTAATCGCCGGACTACGCATTGCAGCTCGAATGGGTGTATGCAACCTGGAAGCAAATGTGGATTCTCGGCTAGTAGCCAACCATGTGTTGGGCGAGTACGTGGCTAAAGAGGAAAACATGATCCAATACCTTGACAAGACCAAGTCACTAATCCAAAGTTTCGACAGGTTTACAATCAAGCAGGTTCCTAGAGGGAAAAATCGAAAGGCGGATGCACTAAGCAAGATTGCATCCACAAGCTTTGCCCACCTATCAAAGCAAGTGTTGGTGGAAACGTTGAAGAGCAAGTCCATCTCAGAGATGGAAATATCCACGGTAATAGAAGAGGAAGGTCCTACGTGGATGACACAAATAATGGAATTCATAAGCAAGGGCGTATTGCCCCAAGAGCAGAAGGAAGCCCGAAGAATACGGCGCACAGCACAGAGGTTTGAACTTCGAGACGGTATATTTTATCGACGCTCCTTCCTGCAACCATGGCTCCGCTGTGTCGGCCCCCTGCAAGCAAATTATGTACTCCGGGAAATTCACAACGGATCATGCAGCATGCATTCAGGACCACAGTCCGTGGTGGCGCGCGCTTTACGGTCAGGATACTATTGGCCCACCATGCACCGTGATGCGCGAGACTTAATAAGAAAGTGCGGCGACTGCTAGGTTCACAGACCCGTTCCACGCCAACCACAACAGGAGCTAACACCTATTACGGCGCCATGGCCATTCTACAAGTGGGGCATCGACATTGCAGGTCCCTTCCCCGTTGCAGCAGGAGGATTGAAGTTCCTCATAGTAGCCATAGACTACTTCACCAAGTGGATCGAAGCAAAGGCAGTTGTAACAATTACTGGCAATCAGGTAAAACGCTTTGTTTGGGAAAATATTGTATGCCGCTTCGGATTGCCTGGGGAAATCATCTCGGACAACGGGAAACAATTATGTGACAAACCTTTCAAGGACTGGTGCGAGAAGTTGAATATCACACAGCACTTTGCGTCGGTTAAACACCCACAAACCAACGGCTTAGTAGAGCGTGCAAATTGAAGTCTGGGTGAAGGAATTAAGGCACGTCTGGACAAGCACAAAGGAAGGTGGGTGGAAGAATTATCGCATGTTCTGTGGGCACACCGCACTTCAATCAAAACTAGCACGGGAGACACTCCCTTTTCTCTGGTCTATGGGACAGAGCCCGTCATACCAGCCGAAATTGGGATGCCAATTATTCGCACTGCTGAAGTCAATGTTGCAACCAATGACGACGAACGGCGTATCGACTTAGACCTGTTGGAAGAGAGACGCGAGCGCGCAGCTATATGTGAAGCGAGATCCAAAGCAAAAATGAAGGGATACTACGATGCTAAAGTGCGAAGTATTTCATTCAGACCAGGCGACTTCGTATACCGCGCCAATGATGCAAGCCACGCAGAAGATACAGGCAAACTTGGACCGAAGTGGGAAGGACCCTATGAGGTTATTGAAGCATTAGGAAAAGGCGCGTACAAGCTACGAGACATGGATGGTCGTGAACTACCACGCACATGGAACATTTGCAATCTTAAGCGATGTTATCTCTAGGTATGGCTACGGCCCAGCACATGGACATTCCCGCACTTTAGTGAAGTGCCCAATAAATATCCGTGTATTTACATTTTGTTTTACTTAGGCAATGTCTTATTTATTTTCTTTCACAAAAACTTGCAAGTATTAATAAAACGTCGCGGTTTCTAGCTAACTCCGTGACACATTTCAATTTGTTATCTCTATATACTTTATGTCTTAACATTTTTTATCTTTTGCCTACATGGCGTGCATGCACTTAAGAAACCCACGATGGTAAAAGGATGAGTAAACCTACTAAATAACTCGTTGAGTAAGAGGGTTTCAAACCCATCAACATTGGATCATGTATCCTTGTTAAACACCTTATTCTCAAGACGTTGGAATAAGTTCGGTACGCATCTCACGATGGGTGCGCAACAATGCAAACTGTGCACGTTTAACAACTTAGGAATCAAGACACTTGACTCCTTGATATGATATTTACAGTACGCTGCATATCACACCATACACGATTATGATACGAGTACTTAGAAATTATGTTTCAAGTATACCGTGACTTTCATACATGATTATGAACTTCATATATTACTCGCACTTATGTAACAGTTTGATTCTTAGACAACAAGTACATTTTTTATGCAAAGACGAATAAGCTAAGTACAAACATTACAAGTCGCAACCACATTCAACAAAAGTAATATTTCATTAAGTACCACGTGTTCTTACAAAATAATATTTACAATACAAGTTACAATCTATATACTCCCACAACGCCTAAGGGATGTGCTCTCCACACGGCTTGCAGCATCTCCAACCTCGTTTAGCTTCTTCAACAAGTCGGAGTCTTGGCGGGATACCATGGCAACACTAACCGGTATCCCATCAGACCTGGGGAGATGAGCTACGCCAATACCGCACAAAATGGCCTTGCCTTTAATACCTTCCTTCTTGGCAAGTCTTGTAGCATGAGCTTCCAAGACTTGCTTTAAAGGAACTTCCTTCTCCAGGGCAAACGGATTCAAGATGTCGCGAGGGCGAACAAACACAGGCACCTGCAGTTGGGACTCATTGGGTTTCAAATAATAATCAAGCTGCACCTCCGCATTTTCAGTACGATGCCGAGCCAAAGTTAGCCCCTCCATAATTACCCCTATGGGATAATCCTGGTCGCGCTCCAACTCAGCAATCAGAGGAAGATCCAATAACTTCATCTTCTCCATAGCAGCAACTAGATCATCGTATGAATGCGCATTATAACCGGGCACCTTATCAGCAGGCACCTTCAACAAATCAGCCTCATGAAGCTCCTCAACAGCTTCTGCCTTACCTCGCGCCAACGCGCACTGAACAACTCCCCCAAAAGCATCCACTACTTCTTGCGCCTCCAAGGTGCTGAGGGCAGCAAGTCGCAGACCATGGCCGATGAGCCACCTGCGCTCAGTAATAGTAGACAGGAGTTGGGGATATAATTCCTCATCATACTCCAGGCTGAGCTTGCGCAACTTCATCTCCTGCGCTTCCAATGAACTGCTCACAGCGGCACCAAAATTTCCCAACTGCGAGAACAACTCTTCCTTGCCATTCTCAAGATACTTCAGCGCCCAGAGACACGACGCCTTATACCCCGATGACGCAGCACGCTCCTGACTTATTTGACCCAACATCGCCATCTTTTCTTCAGCAAGCTTTTTGGCGTACGAGCTCAGGCCCTCTGCTTCAACCTTGGTACTAGCCAACTGCGCCTCTAGCAACGCAATTTGTTGATCCTTTTGAGCGCTCTGGCTGCTTTCTCCAGAGTGCTTGGCCTTTAGCTCCTCCACCAGCGAAGCTTGATGCGCAGCCGCCAGTAGCAACTCTTCAACAAGCTGATCCATTGGCGCATCCCCAGCCGCCAATGGCTCAGCGCTTCGGCTGTTTGGCTCGGAAAACTCAGAGCGTACAGGACTAGCCCTGGGGGGCGACTCCGCAAAGTGTTCAAACCTGCACACAAGAAAGGGAATTAGTAGTTGTTTCTCACATAAACAGGGGATGCGCAAAAAAACTTTGATGATATTACTTACTGTGGACCAGTGGTATCAGCCGAAGGGGGACGCGACGCAACTTCACTAGATGACGATTCCACAACCAAGACAACGGGGCGCTTCTTTCTCGATGAGCTCGCGCCATCACCTCCAAGCGATCTCTTGCGCTTCAACCCTTGGTCCTCCTCCTCCTCTTCTTCCATGTGCTCAGCCACTCCTACTTGTGACGGCTGCACTAATGGGGTAGGCACCCTAGGGCTCGGCATGCTTTGCAGTGGGGTCGCTTCCAGTGCGACAGATGAACTAGCCCCCGCTTCTCCCACTTCCATTTCCAGGGTACGCCCTGCTGTAGCCTCTAGAATGGGCTCTTCCCCCTCTTTCAGCGGGCGCGTTCCTACATTAACTTCGGCTTCGCCAGTTGCACGACTCCGAATAGGTCCATTTCTGCGCAACAAAAAACAAACAACAAAACAAATTACAACAAGTACAAAGAAGAAAGGAAAAAGCTCACAAGTAATATAGCAAAGCGGAGTGCGAAAGGACGAGCACCCACCCTGGCCATCCGCGCCTAAGAAGATTGGAACCTCATCAGGTCTACCAAAATAATTGCGGCTGATGCCCATGTGCACCAAAAATTCCTCGGGGTAGGAACTGATGGGGATGCGATTGGTGTTTATTGTATCCGCATCCTCCGCACTGTACGATCCAGGGAGGGGGCGCTCATCCTTTGCCAGTGAACCCTGGGTGAAGAAGTCAAAGCGCCATGGGAAGCACGCTTCATCGACCCAGAAAAATGTCTCTCTCCAATTCCTAAGCGCGTCTAATTTTTCAGTATAACACTGAAGTCGCCCAGCGCGCTTAACGAATGATACCCACCCGTTTGACCACGTTGTGTGGTAAAACGCGCGGAACAGGTGGATAGTCGGGTTAATCACCAGTAAGTGGCAATTAACCTCGAAGTTGGTGATTTTAGCTGCACCTATGCAGTGCAGCTGGGATATATGCAGACGGTAGTAGTTTAACACGTCGCTCAAGAATAAAGATATGGGCACACGTTGATTCGCGAACTCGAAAAAACTATACCCCTACTTTCCCTTCGGGGAAGTCCGCAATTGACGCCTTCGCATCCGGAACTTCCGGATGCACTGCGAGGGGAATATAATAATCAGAGGCGAACTCTAGAAGTTCGTCCTCAGTTATGTCAGACGTGAAATCAGTTAAAACGCGAACCATGGTTTAGTTTTTTTATGGCGCACGCGCGTTTACCTTTGGAATCCTAAGCGTTTTCTGGGTTGCAAGTTGAAGGTTTGTTAACAATGGCGGAAAATTTTTTTTTCTGTGATAATCACAGTAAAAGAAAGGCAGACGGCGTTAATACAAATAAACCGTAAAACCGTTTATTAATATTTTGCGATCTCTTTGTGTTTTGTTGATAACAAATATAATGTTATCTTAAGTATAATTATAAGGATACATGTTAGTTTTGTAAAGCATTTACATATAGCCATTTAAATACAAAAATGTAGTAATTAAGCATTTGTTGTAATAGTTTATTAGGATGGGTAAAAATCATAACCCATGGACCATAACCCATGGATCTTAACCCATACCCAAAGAGACTTGATACAATGTATACTTAGATACATTGAATCTAAAGATAACCCATGGACCAACCCATAACCCATGACCCATAACCAAAAAACCCATGGGCAAAGAGGAGCGTTCCACGGATCCCCAGGATTACACTAGACGGATCCCTTGTGGAAGGGATCCGTGGGATCCGGGGGAACAGTGAAGGAATTTGCCTATAAATAGAGAGTCATTTCTTCATTCTAACTTACCCCTCTTCTTACTAAATCTCTCAAACACTCTCATTCTCTTCTAACATATAGATCACTTGATCTAGAGAGTTGTTCTTCTTTCTTTCTATTGTGATCCTCATATAGGTCCTTCTCTAAGGCGAGATCACGAGCATTCTACAAGTCATCCAAACAAGGGGTCCTTGATTGATTTGTCTCTCCGCAAGATTTCTGTAGCGAAGATCTTGTATTTGATATTTCACATATTTGTTGTGTAATAGTCGTGTTGGTTTGGTCCACCGTGTTACGGACTCGGTATCTAGCTTTGTACCGGAAAAAGTGTAAGCAACGTTGTGAAGGCTTCTCCGCCAAGTGAAGGAGTTTGTTGACATAGTGCTTGAACTCTCGAGTAGGTGACTCGGGGAGTGGAGTAGGGCAAGGAAGGTGTCCTTGTAGCCGAACCACTATACATCGGTTGTGTCTTTTCTTTCCCTTCGCTTTACTTTATTTATTTACTTTATCATTAGATCTATACTTTCTCTACATCCACAAGATCTCACATATCAACGAATCTAAATCTTTTTGAAACTAACTTAAAATAGGCAAAACTATTCAACCCCCCCTTCTAGTTTTCCACAATTGGTATCAGAGAGCTAAGTTTATAAAAGTTTTAAAATAAAATTGTATTTTAAAAACTTTTCGATCACTATGGGTTCTGAAAATTATAAGGAAGGGCAATCTATGCAATGACCACCACTACTTGAAACTAATGGTTTTATATATTGGAAAAATAGATTCGAAACATATGTGAAGTCTAAAGATATTGATCTTTGGTACATTATTGTTGAAGGTGATTTTGAAGCTACCTCAAATGATGATAAAGGAAATTTAGTTCACATACCTCATGATAAACTAAACGATGAAATGAAGAAAAAGCTTTCTAAAAATAGTGAAGCAAAAATGGTTTTATATAATGCTTTACCGAAAAAGGAATTCGAAAGAATTTCTATGCTTAAAACCTCTAAAGAAATTTGGAATTCTTTAGTTGTAACTCATCAAGGCAACCAACAAGTTAAAAATAATAAAATTGATTTATTTGTTCAACAATATGAACAATTTTCAATATCGGATGAGGAAACTATAGATCATTCATTTGCTAACTTTAATACTATTATTACATCTTTACAAGCACTTGATGAATCTTTCTCTAGCCGTAATCATGTTAGGAGATATCTAAGGGCACTTCCATCGAAGTGGAGATCCAAGGTGACGGCGATCGAAGAGTCAAAAGATTTGACAATTCTCACCCTCGATGAACTCATAGGCAACCTGAAAGTCTACGAGCTTGTCCTTGCTAAAGATTCCGAAGCTTCAAAGGTGAAAGAGAAACACAAATCTCTTGCCCTTAAAGCCAAAAAGGCTACAAGCGATGAGGAGAACTCCTCTTCGAGTAGTGACGACGAAGAGTACGCGATGGCGGTAAGGGACTTTAAAAAGTTCTTTAGAAGAAAGGGAAGATACGTCAAACAACCGTATGACGATAAGAAAGGCTTTCGGAAAAGCAAAGAGGACGAGAAGCCAAAGGATGATCGTACTTGCTTTAAATGTGGGGACCCAAACCACTTTATTAGTAAGTGTCCCAAACGGGATGATCAAAAGGCGTTCGTGAGCGGCACATGGGGAATGAGCGACGAGGAGGATGAAGAAATTTGTCTCATGGCAAATGACGAGGTATGTCACGAATACTATAGTAGTTCATCACTCGATGACGACTTATTGCATAATGAATATGACAAACTATGCAATATTAGCTTAAAACTAATTAACAAAAACAAACTGTTAAAGAGTCAAAATCAACGTTTAGATAAAGAAGTCATAGAATTAAAAGCAAAACTAAAACGTTTAGAAAAGGGTAAAATAGCAAGTGGTGAATGTGAACTTTGCGTTCAACTTCAAACACTAGTGGATAACTTAGATTCTAAAATTGCTAGAATGAGTACGAACACTTTAGATACAATACTCGAAGGTGTTAAAACCGGTAACAATCAAAAGGGTCTAGGTAGTCAACAACTTGATCCATCAACTAGTGAAAGTAAACAAACAAAATTTGTTAAGGAACTAGAAGAACCAGCCACTGTTGTGGCGGATCCCACGGATCCCCTAAAAAGGGAACCGGCTAGTGTACAGAAAGGGATCCGTGGATCTGCTGTAGCAAACAGTAGCAATAACGTAGCTTCCTCATCTAGAACTGAGTTTGTTATAGTTAATAGGAAGAAACCAACTCATGTCACCACTAGACAACCACCTCCAAAATATAATCCTACTTTTGCAAGAAACAAAGCTCCATCTTTTTCAAAACCTAATTCATTTAGGAGACCTAATAATGTTTACCCGAAAAGTAACCATCAAATGGGATGGAATCCAAACATGCAAAACGGTTTTCATTTTCAAAACTTTGCTCCATGGAATGCATACTCATCTTATCCATACATGTCTAATATGAATGGAATGTTTAACACTAATGGACCCATGAACAAATGGGGACCAAACTTTTGAGTTTATTATTGTTTTAGGTGTGCTTTAAGGTCGACCTAGACCCCGATGAATGGGTCAAGGATAGCGGGTGCACGAGGCACATGACCGGCAATAAGGATCTATTCTCCACATATGAATCCTTCAATGGAGGTAATGTGGTGTTTGGAAATAGCAAAAGTAGAATCATCGGTAAAGGTACAATTTCTAACAAATCTCTAACCATTAACGATGTGTGTCACGTAGAAAACCTAAACTTTAACCTCTTAAGTATAGGACAAATATGCGATAAAAAGTGCAATGTACTTTTTACTGAAACCGGTAGTAAGATACTTAAAAATGGCATAACCATAGGAAGAGGAATTAGGAAACATGGAGTCTATGTCATTAAAATCGGTAATGAACCTAAAGACAAACTATGTCTTACCTCTATAGATGATACTTCGACCTTATGGCATCGAAGATTGGGTCATGCCAACATGCGACTTCTTCAATCGCTATCATCCAAAGATCTAGTAAGAGACCTACCTAAGTTAAAATATGAACATCATTTTTGTGATGCTTGTAATGTAGGAAAACAAGCTCATTCAAGTCATAAAGCTAAAAACATGGTGTCCACAACTAGGTGTCTAGAATTACTACATATGGATTTATTTGGTCCATCCGCTATCCAAAGTTATGGAGGCAACTACTACACTTTGGTAATAGTGGATGACTACTCTAGGTATACATGGACAAAATTTTTAAAGAACAAAACGGAAACCTTTAACTATTTTGAAATATTAAGCAAAAAGATCCAAAGACAACTAGGAAAACCCATAGTGTCTATTAGGACGGATCATGGTAGGGAATTCGATAATGAAGTACAATTCGGAGCTTTTTGTGACGCTAATGGTATTACTCACAACTTCTCGGCTCCATGCACTCCACAATCGAATGGGGTAGTAGAAAGAAAGAATAGAACCCTACAAGAAATGAGTAGAACCATGCTTAATGAACAATCCATACCTCAAAAGTTTTGGTGTAATGCCGTTGATACTTCAACGTACATACTCAATCGAGTCTTAATTAGACCAATCTTAGGAAAAACTCCATATGAGTTACTTCGAGGCAAAAAGCCTACGTTAAATCACTTTAGAGTCTTTGGTAGTAAATGTTTTATTCTTAACACTAAAGATTACCTTACAAAATTTGATCCTAAATCAACCGAAGGTATCTTTTTAGGTTACTCACCAAATAGCAAAGCTTACGTCATATTAAACAAAGAAACAATGAAGGTAGAAGAGTCATTAAATATAAAATTTGATGAAAGTCCACCCAAACCCTCTCCACCTCTTATAGATGACGAGATTATAGAAAGTGAAGCTATAGTAATAAAGAAAAAGATAAGTGAAGAAGAAGAACCTCTAAGTGATGAAATAATAAACATTAAAGAGTCCAAAGATCACCCCGTAGATAAAGTCATAGGAAAACTAAACGAACGAACATTAAGGTCTCAAGTTCAAAACCAAAGTAACTTGTTTTGTTTTGTCTCAACCTTAGAACCTAAGAATACACAAGAAGCCATAAAAGATGAGAGTTGGGTAATGGCTATGCAAGAAGAACTAAATCAATTTGTTTCTAATGATGTTTGGACACTTGTCCCTCCACCTAGTAATCAAACCATAATAGGAACCAAATGGGTTTATAAAAACAAATTAGATGCAAACGGAGTCGTGTCTAGGAACAAGGCTAGACTCGTTGCTCAAGGGTATAACCAACAAGAAGGAATAGACTTTGATGAGACCTACGCCCCCGTGGCTAGATTAGAGTCTATAAGAATACTTCTTGCGTATGCTTGTGCTAATGATCTAAAGCTTTATCAAATGGATGTCAAAAGCGCTTTTCTAAATGGTTTCATAAATGAAGAAGTATATGTAGCTCAACCTCCGGGCTTCATTGATTTTGAAAAACCCAAACATGTTTATAAATTAAAGAAAGCCCTTTACGGTTTTAAACAAGCTCCAAAAGCTTGGTATGATAGACTCAAGTCATTTCTAGTTAAACATAACTACACCATGGGGTTAGTTGACAACACACTTTTTACTAAGAAAAGAGAGTCACATTTCATAGTACAAATATATGTAGATGATATTATATTCGGATCCACTTGTCAAGACATGTGTGATGATTTCTCTAAAATCATGCATGACGAGTTCGAGATGAGTATGATGGGAGAACTTAGTTTCTTTCTTGGTCTACAAATAAAACAAGTAGAAGATGGTATCTTCTTCAATCAGTCTAAATACATCAAGGAGATGTTAAAGAAATTCGGTCTAGAAGAGTCAAAACCAATTAGGACTCCAATGTCATCCGACACCAAACTCACAAAAGATGAAGACGGAGAATCCGTAGATAATACTAAATATCGTGGCATGATAGGTAGCCTTCTCTACCTCACGGCAAGTAGGCCGGATATCATGTTTAGTGTTTGCTTATGTGCTAGGTTTCAAGAAGACCCTAAAATATCACACCTAGAAGCCGTAAAAAGAATATTTAGATATATTAAGGGTACAACACAATTAGGATTATGGTATCCTAAGGGCACGGGAGTAGAAACAATTGTATATGCAGATTCTGACCATGCAGGTGATTACGTTGATAGAAAAAGTACAAGTGGGGTATGTACTTTTATGGGATGTTGTTTAACATCATGGTTTTCTAAGAAACAAACGGCACTTGCAATATCAACAACCGAAGCCGAGTACGTCTCCGCCGGCAAAGCATGCCAACAAGCACTATGGATGAAACAAGCGTTAGTAGACTACGACATCCATCTAAGCGACATAGCCATCCTATGTGACAACAAAGGTGCAATCGACTTAAGCAAGAATCCGGTATTACATTCTCGCACAAAGCATATAGAGATTCGTCATCACTTCCTAAGAGACAATGTTCAAAAGGGGAACATCTCTATTGAGAAGGTTGCATCCGAAGACAACATAGCCGACGTCCTCACCAAACCGTTGAAGGGGGAACAATTCAACCTACTTCGTCTTGGTCTTGGTCTAATGGAACAAACGTCGTAACTTATTTGACTCTACAAGGTATGTAAACACTAGCCTTCTTCTTTCTGAGTCTAGGATTTCTATTTCACGCACAACTCACAAACAATACGGGAATTTTCGAAACCCAAGATAAGTCTTCCACTTATAATTTTTTTTTGCAAACACATAACTACATACACATTTTTAAAGAAAATCTCTTTTCAAAATGTTTTCTAAAAAGAATGATACCTTCCCGTATCAATTTCACAAAAGCAATTTCTCACGTCTAGGACAAATCGCGTTTTCATTATTAATACAAAGTAAAAACCCGTCTTCATTGCATCTCATGTCTTTTGAATGCTAAAGGGAACACATAACTAATATGTGTTTTCGGGTACATTCATTTAAGCAAAAATGAATTAGGAGCATTGATAACACAATATTACGTACTTATGTACTAAATGTGTGTTTTCGGGTTATCTCAATAGGATTTTTTTTCCTCTAGTTATTTTCCTTTTCTTTTTAGAGGTCGAGAAAACCGCAACTCCAAATAGTTTGCATATAGGCACACAATAGGCAAAAATATTTCCAAAAAGAAAATTTTGTGCTGCCTGAATCACCAGACCCACGGATCCCAGCCTTCATGCTGGACGGATCCCTCAAGGGAAGGATCAGTGGGATCCGTGAAGACAGAAGCTGTTTTTAACTTCTATTCTTTTCACTTTGGATGAAAAACCCACATTTGTTTCATTTTTGGGAGTATGCTCTTTAATGCTTGTGTTCTCATGATCACATGCCTTGAATTCATATCTAATCATTAGATTTTAATCCACATTTTGTTTCAAGCATTCATTACAATGCTTTGTTTTTCTATATATAGAACTCCCAAAATGCTTGCATACTCCATCTCCTCCTCACAAACACATTACATCATGTCATCCAAAAACCCTTTAGGAGAATCATCTAGTACAAACAATCATGATATCCAAACCTTTGTACTTCCACCATCCAAAATACCACAATCAAACTCTAGGATATCCGCACGGATTAGTATCCGATCTTGTTGCTTAGCAAAAACAACCTCAAATGATTCATCCTCAACAAATAACTCGCCACAAGATGCTTCCATAATAGCACCTCCCTCATCTCCAACAAGTACACCAACCTCATCACCACCCAAAGTCACTCTTTTGGAACTCCTTAAGACTCCAACAAGATCTAAACAATCTAAACAAAAAGAAATAGTCTTTTCAACACCACCCACATCTCCAAATAATATCTTTCAAGATCTTGAAACATCACCATCATTAGCTCCCATCACATTACAAGAACATCTAGGTTCTTTTCCACCACCACTTACAAATATTCCGGATGTTGATCCATATTTTCCTATTTTTCCACCACATCTTTCGCATAACTCAAATCAAAACAACCCGGAAAACTTCCGCACTCATTACCCACATCACCTACATTGTGAACATTGCCAATCCACTAGGGAAATCGCAATATAAGTTAGGGAAGAAATGCGATTCATACTCAACCTCATACTTGATCGCATCAATACCATCACTCCTCAAAACCTCCATCCATAAACCTTATGCAAGCATGGACGGAATCATTACTACTATTTTCTATTTTTTGTACTTTTTCATTTGAGTCATTTTCAAGAACAAGTCTTGTTCTTATTTTTTACATGCTTGTAGGTGGCATAAAAACCACTACACTTTGTCGTTTTATTACAAGGCCTTGTTTACATACCTTGGCTCCCAATCTTGATTCTCGGCAACCACAAGATTATATACGCATGTTACTAACCTTTCTTTTTGTAGGATTTTTATTATTCTTCACTTGACGCCCCAAACAAGGGGGAGCTACCGTCAAGGGGGAGTTAGAAGTTTGTTTATTTCTTCCAAGGGTTAACTTTTTGTTTCGACAAAAAGGGGGAGAAGAAGTAAAACTTAGTGTTAGGACCGAAAAACTAAAGATTTATGTGGTTTGGAGGTCTTGGTTGGTGAAAGTAGATGAAGAACATCATCCTTTTTAGAGAGATAAACTACAGAGAGGGAGGAGAAAACACAAGGTATTATTAAGAAACACACACAATACAAATAACCTAATGATTCACCTCACCCCTCATGGAGAGTCATGAGGGGTATATATAGGCCCTATCTTTGCCACTTAAACGATACTAGTCCCTAAGGGCAAAGTATACTACGCGTCTAGTCCAATTCACGTAAGTGACGTTATCTTTAGAAAAAGCGAGGCTAACAATCTCCCTCCAAGATAGCGTCACACGTGAATGGTTACAATGAGACCTATAAATACAAAACAAAGTAAATTACAATAGTAATGAACAATGTTGACTTTCTTGAAGTGCAGAGTCTCTGTAGTCTAGATACTGAGGCAAACTTGAAGTTCTCCCTTCCGATGACCTCGACAAATGATCTTCTTGTAGCTCTGAACTTCAACTGTAACGGTCTAGTTAGGTTATTACTCCCTCCTAACTAGTGAGCCTTTTTTCTTTTTTTGCTCCCTCCTGAACTGACAACACTCTTCCAACACGTCTTAATCTTCAGACACGCAGCGGAGAAAGTAAACTCTTGATCGTACAATGGTTGTGTTGTTCCCCGTTCACTATCGTTTGAAACAGTTCAAGTTTATAAAACAAGTTAAAAGTGAACAATGACTGAAATTAACATAAAGAAAACACACTAAGTAATTTTCAACGTCATATTCTTATTAGAAATAATTCAACAAAGAATACGTTACCCAAGTACTTGCGGAATAGTACTTGGGATTGAAATGACAAAGTTGGGTGATTCCTCTCTAAGCTCAGGCTATGTCTGAGCACAACTCTTAGAGCTCACTGAGCTATCTCAGGAACTAAGTTGTATTTGGAGGAGTGAAAAGATGGCTTGCGTGTATGTGTTTTTACAATTCACAAGCTTAACCTTTTCACTCCATCTCTTATGCTATTTATACATGTATGGTATTTGACTCTTTCCTAAGTGACAAACTGACATCACACAGAAGACAAAATACTGATGTATTTTGTCTCTGTTTACAAAGACTATTCTAGGTAAGAGACAAGACTACTTTCCTAAGTTCAGTGATGACACTGAGCCTGATGTTTTGCTATTCAGGGAAAGTTGACTTTGGATGATAAGGACCTCGTCTTATCTGATTCAACCTTTCCCGCTTTGTCCCGCTCTTTCTTCAGTCTTTACATTCTTCAGTCTTCTACTTCAGTTTGTCTTCAGTGTAAGAAGTTGGATAGGAATCTTAGGGATTCAGTGAGTTATTGTCATCACTCACTGAATCCATCATCTTCTTCTTGACTCAGTCTTCACCCTTTAAGTTCCGCCTTACTGAGTGGAGAGACTTCTTCTTAGCCTCTTACTGAGTATCCTGAAGACGACTCACTGAGAGACTATGCACTCAGTGACCTGTTTGTGTTAACGGATTAAGTACTTGGGCTATTTTCTATTCAAATCCTAGATTAAGGAGTTTGGGTATTTACTGAACCCAACAGTCTCCCCCTATTTGGATATACAAATAGCCTAAGTGGTTGATCAGTGTAAGTGAGCAAGAGGCTTCTTCTTACACTGAATGTACTAATGAATACAATAGGGAACACTGAGTAAATGAATAAAACATACATCGTTTATTGATCAGATTACAAAGTTCCTATCACTAGTACAAAAGATAAAACAAAATGATGTCATTCCAGATGGATACCCAGTGCTTCAAGCTTTACTTTCTTGGTGATGAGTGTTTCCCTGTCAGGATGGTCTCTGATCTTGGCATTCAGGTCTTGACAGAACCTGATGTTCGCTGGGGATTGGATCTGAGAGGCCACAGGAATATAGCTGATCATTGCAGCCACTCCAGCCTGATCAATGTCACTCCATCTTTGAAATGCAGGGTTCCCATAGACATCAATGTGGAATAGCCCTCTTTCAGGCTCTTCAATCACTAGACAGTTCACAAAATTAACACCTTCAGGTAGTTCTCTGTTGCAATCAAGGCCAGGCACTTTGATCTCAGGTTGGAAATCAACTCTTTTCCTTTTGCCAGTGGAAGCTTGTGGTTGAGATCCTTGAGGTGCAGTCAAGGCAGGCTGAATTCTTAGTTGGGCTGGTGCTTCCCTCAGCCTTTCATACCTTTTGCTAAGCATCTTCATCAGCTCCTTGACCACCTTATTTTTCTTCTTTCCAATGATCGGACCAAGTTCATCAAGTTCAGTGATCCCAAAGTCACTGAACTTTAAGGGATCATGAACCTCAAAGTGTCTTTTGTCATCTCCTCTGTAAACATTCATAGCCAATGGTTTGGTGTTGGGAATGATTTTGACATCAGTGATTTTTTCAGGAAGCCTTCGGCTGGTCATTGTCTAGTTATATTCTTTGATTCTGTTTTGCCTGAGAGCTTCAGTTTTCTTTCTCTTTTCTTCATACTGAGCTCTCATTGCAGCCATTTGAGCAGCCTGAGCTTCCATGAACTTCTGTCCTGCCTGACCCTTTTTAAGCTTGCTTGCATCTATTCCCACATTTTCAGCTTCTTCAGCAATCACTTGGGTCAATGCCTCCTTAGTCTTCTTATCATCCACAGCTTGTTTCAATTTTCTTTCTTTTTTGGCAAGGTGTTTGGTTAGCTGTTGAGGAGTGAAGAGGTATTCAGTGTCACCGATTTTGTAGGGGATCCTCTCAGGCTCAGTAGTTGTCAGTATGCCTTTGCCCTTGTCCTGTCCTGAGGAGGATGATGCAATGATGGGTGGTGGTGTTGTCATGATAGGTGTTGAGACTGTCAGTGTTGTTGTTGTTGCTGCATGAGGTGGAAGTGATGAGATTGGTACTGCAGAGACTGGTGCTGATGATGATGATGTTTGAGCTGCTGAGACTGGTGGTGTTTGCTCCCCCTCAGTGTGAAGAGGAGTTTCTTCAGCAGTATTCTCCCCCTCAACTGTTGCCGTAGCGTCAGTGAGGGCAAGAGTTGGAGTAGGTTGTTAGGATCCAAATATTTATGTGTTTGATGATTCGGGTGGTCTTGGGAGATCAAAATACATGTTTGCCATTAGAGAGAGAAAGTTAGAGAGTTGGGTGTTCTTGGTAGAGAGTTACTTCACAAAAGTTGAATATTAGATTAGAAAAGCACCACCCCTTCCATGGATGGAAGGGGTATTTATAGTTACATAAGACACGACCTCCTATCGGCCTGTGGATCAGGGATACAGTGGGTAAAGACCCGTCCTTCCTCCACGGTGTTGCACTAAACTATTTTACGCTACTGACTAACTAATAAAACAATAAATAACGTGACTAACGACAAATCTACGAGCTAACTTATGCTAGATAACATTTGGGGTGACCGAATCTTCACTAAGAAATTTTCCAATTCCTAACAATCTCCCTCTAAGGGAGGTCACCCCATGTTTTACATTTCGAATCCTAGCATTCTACTCTTGACATTGTTCTTGAGCTCGTAGACTTGAATTCTTCATTTCCGCAATCTTTGTGCTTTTGTAGTGCAACTTCAAAGTCCGCATAGATCTGTACTTTCAGTGGAGGTCTTTGAACCGATCCACATCTTGATGATCTTCGAGCTTTCTTTGAGATCATCAGCCACAGTAAATCTCTGGATCACCCTTTATTGTGTTGCCATCATGTGAAGTTGTGACTTACGGACCGACATGCTCACACTTTTGAATCATGACATCTTTCCATCAGAGTAGCGGAAGCCTTACTGGTTCATGATATTTGCAGCAGCGAAGCAGAAGCATAGTATGAAATATCAGAGCCAGGTTATGTAGATATGCACCAGTCATGATTTCTTCAAATTAAGTGTGGATGCTGTGAGCATGCGGCTTTGGATTGACTCCTCAATTCTGATCAGCTGCAATCGTCGGGGTGTACCTGCATACGACAGTTAGCAATAAAGCGCACGAAAGTGTCTTTGATCACTTTCGTTGAATTGAGGTACACGGCCCACGGTTCCCCGTTGATCAGTACAAGTACTGCCTGTGATCAGGTAGGATTCCTAAGAATCTCCTTGACAGGGTTTCGCAGCTGTTCTAGCTGTTCTCAAACCGGAACGTCTCAAAGAAGACAACACGGAGTGAGTGAACCAGCGAATTGAGATTCACTGATTGATGAAAAATGATTTGAAAAACAATCGCGTATTGCTTGAAGAAAGAGTTTTGCAATACGACGAAGGTTTTATGAGAAAGATCAATTTTCAATCAAAATACTTTTTGTATTAGAGAATGAGTACACATTCGATGTGCTAGCGAAAAGAAGAGATTCGCACATCGAACGGTTTTTCTAAAAGTATTTTTTCAATCAGATATACTTTTTGAGTTTGAAAATGAATACACATTCGACGTGCTAGAGAAAAGAAGGTTTGCACATCGAACGGTTTTTCCAAAAGCATTCGTCAATTCCATTCCTGGACCAAGGTTGATTCAAGAAAGAATCTCCCCATCGTTTCTATCCAGTTGTCACAAGCTTGATCTTTTGCAAGATTTCACATGTCACCCACCAAGAGCTTGTTTGATGTTGGCTCTAGAAGGATTTCCATCTTCATCGTGAATATTTTCATATCACTCGGATGTTCTGGCAATACCACAAGGATAATGCGTAGGACTCTTAATATATACTTACTTTCCACATTGTGTGAAAAAGCAAGTCTTCAAGAATTTAGTGTCCTCATGAGATATTGTGGATGATCTCTTGGCTCTAGACTCAATAGTGCATTTTTGGTTCCTGTGCCGGAGACTAGGGAGAGGGTCTCCTTCTTCAATATCAACAATCTCTAAGAGAAAGTCGATATATTATGTAGGTTCCCCGTGAGAATGAAACAAGCCCTTTTAAGAGGAACTTGAGTAGCTTGGGAAGTTTAGTGCAGTGCGTCACTGGGTCCATGACGTCTTGTCTTCAATACCAGTGTTACCTTAGTAAACACCAGTAGCATATGTATTGAACCCGGTTTCTGCCCTAAGGTTGAATTGATGGAGGGCTATTTCTTTTCACCCTTTTTCACATTCAGTTCTTTTTCATTCTTCAACCCCTTCAGTGCTTACCGAGACTTCATAACTAGAACCTTGTTGGGTTTATTCCAGTACTAGCTCTGTCTCAGTCCGCACTCTTCCCATATTCTCATTTTTCTCCTTTTTTCAATATTCCTAAGGACTCTACACTATCTAGTGGATTGTCCCTGGGAAGATCCCTCCGGTTCTGGCGGATCGTGGGAACAAATACCTAACCTAACCATCCTTATAACACCATGCATAAAGTAAGTAGGTCGGTCTTTTGGTACAGTTCATTCTTCCTTAAAACCAATTGAAAAATCATTTGGAAAACCAATCAAGGTACTTGTGATACGAGATCAAAGCATTTTGTACCTTAATAGTTTTGATCATTTAGAAAACCTCCCCCTCAACATGTGCGTGTGATTTAGAAATTGTTTGGCACATGGAGGCAAGAGGACTTTGAAATATTTTCTTTGATCACAATTTTCATATGAAAAAGCCATTTGATTTTCTTGGTAAAATTCTCCCCCTCAATATGTGCGTAGGATTTTTGAAATCATTTTTATCACATAGAGGCAAGAGTTCTTTTGAAGCACATCCACAATCACAAAATCCATTAAGAAACACCATTTGAAAACACAATCAAGGTACTTTATGAATCTCTTTAAAAAAAATTTGTACCTCGATGGTTTTGCTCCCCCTCAATATGTGCTTCAAGATTCGAAAGCGTTTAGCACATATGAGAGAGCAGCCTGCACAATTGAATCAAAACGATCATCATTTATCAAATTTCATTATTAAATCACAAATTCTCCCCCGATCAAAAATATCAAATCCTTTGAGATTTTGGATCTCAAGTGATTTAATTAGGTTTAGAAAACATGGGAGAAAATGTGGCCTTGTTTAAATACTCATCTGGTTTTTGGATAAATCCTCCTCCTCAACATGTGCATTATGTATATTGAAATCGTTTGGCACATGGAGGCAGGAGTGCCTTTAAAGGACTAAAACCAATTCCATTTAAAACAGATTTGAGATTTAAGACACGATCTCTACCCCGTTCAGAAATATCAAACCATTTGAGATTTGTGATCCCAACTGATTTAAATCATTTATAAAATTTTGGGGAAAGACGTGGCAAGATTCAATTTTGAAAGATGACAGATACGGACCATTTTAAGACATTAAAGATTGTTAGTGTCAGGTATGATAGTTTTTAAGAGATCTTTTAAGTAAAACAAAACAATTTCACAATCAAACAAGAACAGAAAAGATTTCATTTTGAAAGACCTTGATTCAAAAGAAAAAATCATACCATGACATAACATTAAATCTTTAGATCACCACTTTTTGTTGTACAAAACGGACTTTTTGAAGATATATTGTATGAAAATATTTTAAATTAAATCACTCTCCCCCTCAATCGAAGACCGAATTCGATAATTGAGTGACTTAAGTTTTGATAAAATGAAGTCCGGTGATTTTCAAAATTTAGTCCAATATATTTTCAAAACAATATATTCCATTTTCAAAACAATTTAATTAAATTATTCAAAATTGTTTAAAAATGGTATCATGCACAAAGATAAGTTAGGTGGTTGAGAAGCTTCCGTTGTTGTTGCTGTAGGGTTTGGAAGAAAACCGTCTGCTGAAGCAGTGAGACTTCTTCTTACGTTGCATTTTGAATGCCAACTGAGGTCAAATTAAGCTCCGTTTCTTCATTTGCTGATGAAGAAAACCGTCTGCTGATGCAGTGAGACCTCTTACGTTGCATACATGCCAACTCTCCATAGAAGTCCAATTAAGCTCCGTTTCTTCATTTTTCAACCCAAGAAATAGTTACCCTTTCCTTTCGGCATCCAATCATCATCATTAGTGGGATCCGGATCGGGAACATTCTTATATCCATGATATCTGCATACGTTAGTGAACACACATACAGATATATGGTGGTCGACATCACCCATAACAACAATCGACTAATTAAAGTCAATTCAACATAACAATCAGATCATATATAGCATGGGAATAATGTGTTCATCAAACTTTAATCATCTAAACCTAACAATCATATCCTAGAAACCTAGTCCTTCAACATAGGCAATTATATTTTTTCAGATAAACACGTAGGATAATTAAGAAAGTCCGTTAGATGATATAAATTTGAAAAATATTCTTCCCCTCAATCAATGACTCTTTTTCTTGAAAAGTTTTAAAAGTGCTGAAGTCATCGATTGAGTTTTTGCGAATTAATACGAAAAACTCTGATCCTGATTGATTTTTTCAAGCAACTCATTTTACCACCATTTTTTGAAATACAACAAATATTTTTCTGAAGAATTATAGACGGAAAAACATTTGTGTAGGAACAGCAGTCCTTTGACATACTTTCCTTAAATTGTTTTAGGATAAGTGTACGAAATATTTGAAAATTGATTTAGCGCAGCACTTTCCTTTCTTTAAAGAACGGGTTGCTATCTGAAATAATAGCAAACCATAGTTTAAGCACGGGTCACAGTCTGAAGTAACTGCAAGCCATAATTTGAAGCCCGGGTTACAGTCTGAAATAACTGTAAGCCATTAGATTTGTGACATGTTTAGAAAGAAATATTTACACCTCCTGCTCGAACTTCATCTATGGTCCCGTGCCATTATTGAATGACATTTCTAAGACCGTAGATGTTATCGATACCAGAAGACATGTCTAGAGAAAACATATTTTTGGGATTTTTGAAATTTTCTGATTTTTATGGTTTTTGAAGGTTTTCTATTTTTCTATTTTCTTTTTGTTGGTTTTATATTTTTCTATTTTCTTTTTGTTGGTTTTATAATTTTGTATTTGGATTTTCAGATAAATATATACAAAGATAGAGAAGATGATATAGTTAAAGAAGATGATGATACGAGTACCGAGATAAGGATATCAAGCAGCCCCGTTGTAGACGATAGAAGTCATCATCCCTAAAACTTTCACCACCAAAGCATTCGAGGCTCTTGCATTGAAGAAAGAAATTGAACCATCTGAAAGTGAGACTCTGGCAGCTTCCCCCCAAACCGAAAATCCTTTGGATGAGCAGATTCGAAGCTCTATTTCAAGCTTTCCTTAGCCAGGTGCACAGAGATGCACACCATAATCATAAATCCCGCTGCTCCATTTAAGACCGATGATCGAGATTCTCCGTTCGAGGTTATATCATCCAATAGAAGAACAGCAACGTATCATCTCATACATAAAATAATCTTCTCAAATTTCATAACCACTGAAGTCTGAAGCAATCCATTCCAAAAAGGTGTCAAGAGACCACTTCCCCCACGTAGTTGAATTGATGCAGTTAGTCTCTTAGACTAGAGCTCACGAACCCGAACACACAAACCCGAAGACAAAGAAACTTATACCATCGAAGTAGCAGATTAAGTCCAATAGCTAAAGAATAACCCCGATGTATACTTTTCTCTCCTCCTGAAGAAAGTGCATGAAGCTCAAGAACCTGAAGTACCCGAATGCCCAAAGAGAGAACAACCGATAACATTGAAGAAGCAGGCCGAATCACTGATTATCTCTGCGGGTGACAATCTCTGCGGATGTCAACACCGGAATAAGTGATTATATCTCTGAATCACAGATTAAGCCCTCAAGTGAGACAGCTGAGCATCCCCAATGTACACAATCTCTATCATCACACACTTTTGTACCTCTTTTATCTTCAGAAACTTTCTATTACATCACTTCCCTCACGTAGTTGGAATAAAAACACCAAAAGCCTTGATGAGTAAAACCTTGAGATTCTCTGCGGTCATGACAAATGTCTTCCCGGGATATCTTCAATCACTTAGAAGAGTTAAGTTCATCAAGTTTACTCGCCATGAGTCAAACCTTGAGTTTCTCTGCGGTAATAACATTTGTCTTCCCGGGATATCTTCAATCACTTAGAAGAATTAAGTTCATCAAGTTTACTCGCTTTGTGTTTAGATGTGAGTCTCCTTCCCCGTTTCTGGTTTTGATGATTCAGAATCAGCAACTCTTTGAATGCCCAAATACTTGAAATTTGTTGAGAAGATTGCTTGAAGTCTTTGTGAGAATCAACTTGCTGAAGACTCTCTCTGACAATTTATATCAACCCTTCTGTAGACAAATTGTTGTGACCACTGAAGAAGAAAACCCGCTATACCATACTTGAAACTGAAGTCAACTTCCCCACATTTGTATCTTAAGCTTGCACCTAATGATGGAAGAACGGTGTAGAGAATTTATGCTTCAAGCAAATCTCTAAGTACTCACTACCCAAACAAAGTATGAGACATTAACACCTCTTGCGATTATCCACACCGTCATATGCGTGTGACACTGAGTAAAACAAAGTAACTCCTAGTAGTGATAGTTAACCAGGTCTTCAACCATCCACCTCGACTGCTGGTAACTAGATAAGCCAAGTCTTCAACTCAAATTCTTAAGCCCGAGCAAGTTATCAAATAAGAACACGCCTTTGTGAAAGTCAACTTCAATCTCAAATAAGTGATAAATGATTAATTCCGAAGTAATCACCTTGTGTCAAATGTCCAACAATAGTCAATATCAACGTCTCGAGTAGTCACTGCTAAAGAATATGAGCACGTCTAATTGGGAATTGAATCTGATTTGTAACTTTCACCCAATTAGTGCTCTCCCCTAAACTGACAATCTGTTTGATAAATGCTCAGATAAAGAAGAAGTCTTTAGATCGTTAAATGCAACTCGTCTTTAGTCTTCTAACATGTAGCAGAAAATGTAGAACAGACTGTAGACTCGACCTTCTTCAAGATTGTGCAGTTGGGGAATAGAAAGTTAACATCTTCAACTCACCAAAAACAAGAACATCACCAAACAGCATCCCAATCAACTTACATCTTGCAAATCCCCTTAACTAAAATCCCTCCCAATCAAACAAGAACAGAAAGATGTTCATCAAGGAAATCAACAATCAGGCCGCAACGAACACACAAGATGGTAACACCAAACTACCAATCACATCAAACAAGAACAGAGAGATTGTTCGGAATCATCATGTTGCTGTATACGTGAAGCATTAACCGGAAGCACTTTGTCGATAAACTCATCAATCCGAGTGAAGATGTCAACCAACAGCTCTTAGAAGAGAGAAACTCCATGTGAAGATTACCCGATACTAAGAAGCTCGGTTCTTACATGAGTTTCGAGCCGTATGACCATTTAAATTCTCAAATAACAATCAGCAATGCAAAAAATTCACACTTCTTCTCCCCCTCAAGAATTGCATACGGAGATGCCATTCTTGACTAAATAAGTGAAAATCATCCGAAAGTTCTATTCACACTTCTCTCCCGCAAAATCAGCACGAGATGTCGCCATCTTCATTATAATCGAGCAAGTGGAATGAGAAAACAATCAGTGGTAGCCCGGTTCACTTTATGACTGAAGTGCATGGAAAAAGCATGAAGCATGTTGATGAGAATGGTCATTAATTAGAAGATTTCTCTTCTTCAGAAGATAAAGCGCACTGAAACGTACACTTTTCTTTTCTTTAGAGAACGAGGCATGAACTGTTGTGTTCATACGTCATTATCTCTCTCTTTTCAGCTCTCTTAGCAAAACATGTAATCAACCCCATTATCATTCAGTAGGCTTTTTGTCGTGACAGCTGATGGTGATAACCCAATATGATGAATTTGACCTTGAAGTAAACTAACCCGAACTCGTGACTTAAACTTGCACATGTGTAACAAAGAGCGGTGCCGAGACTTCATGCCCATTTGAATCTCTAAGTACTCTATACTCCTCAACCAACCAACCATCAAGTATAAGACGTACATCACCTCTTGAGAATCCACAATTGAATATGACACTGAGCACTACAACGTAACTCCTTAAAGTGATAGTTATTTTGTAGTGGTATGAGCCCAATTCCCCCAAGTGGTAAAAGAAAAGGTAAAATACACCCAACAATAACTAGATTTCCAAGTCTTCGTTTTTGATAATAAGCATCGAACAAGGATCATGAAGAATCTTCATCCAACCATCCCCGATACCTTCAGATACTAAGTACACTCGCTCGTGATAATTCACTTCAACCTCAAATAAATAATAGTGAATTAACTCCGTTGTCACATCTTCTGGTTAACTGCTCAAATCTAGCCTTCTTTGACATTTAAATGAACTATGATAATGGTTTCATCCCGACCATGGTCAACAGCACATAACCCCGTAAAACCATGTAATAACCAAACTGCCATGACGAATATCCAAACACACATCCAATTTATGAAGTACACCCTTTTATCCTTTCTTCGAAACAGAACCCGTAACACCAGCATCAGAAGATCCATAATTACACTTTCTCTTCTCCAAGATGGTTCCATCATTACGGGATTTTACAACTCTATGGTTTAAACCGAGAAATAGTTTCTTTCGCGGGATTTTACAAAACCAAGAATAAACCGCAAGATAGATCCGGAAATGCACTCAACAATTACCAGGATGTTTCCATTGTCACGGGATTTTACAAGTCTATGATTTAAACCGAGAAATAGATTCTTTCGCGGGATTTTACAAAATCAAGACAGAACCGCAAACAACGTTAGCTTGAATGTGTTATGACAATTTTGGTTTCGGTGAATATCTGTTTTAGGGGAACATGCAGCGGTTCATCAACGAATCATTTATCAACATCAACAACCACCCAATCAATACTTTGGTAAACACATCATTCACGCATTCTGCTGGCTATTGTAGTGACCACATGGAGAAGTAAATCCGATATACCAAACTTGATCATGAAGTAGAATTCCCCATATTTGTTACTTAAGCTTGTACTAATCCTCGTGAAAAAGAAACGGTGTACCCAATGTACAAAACCTCTTGACATTCTCAACTGAGTGAGACACCGAAGTGATAGCTACGTTGTGAGTTAAGCGAGAAAGAGTCACAAACGTAACTAATTAGCCAAGTCTTTATCACCCTCTATAGATGCCCAAACAAGTCATCTTCGTGGAATGGTAGAAAGAAAGAAGACGAAAATAAGTAAACTCACCCGGAAAATCTCACTTCAAAGTCAAATAAGAAATACAGTCCAAACAACCCCGTGGTCAACTTTGATCAACCATTAATTCAAGCCATGAAATAGTATTCTCCGTGAAAGTGTATAAACCAAAGAAACAAACCTCATACCACAACAAATCTCATCATAAGATTTCATCATCAAATTTCATTAACCAAATCTCCTATTTTAAGAAGCCCATCAGTCAATTTTCCAAAACCAAGTCATCACTTATACAACTCAAGCCTGGTCCAATGACTTTTCACAGAACGCACCAAGTGATCCAAATAAAAAATCCCACCATGTCAAACCGAACATAAGCAAATCTGTTTCTAACATATCAATTCATGCCCATACCGGTTTTAATCATTGACGTGCTACACACATACTCAAATAAATAACCAGATGTATCAAAATAATATGCATCACCCAATTAGGGAATATAATGTTTAACATAACCCTCACAAGCATATTAATACTCGGCCCAAGTTATTTCAACGCAATGTACATTGTGGGTCACAGTTAAACCATTGCAGCCCATGAAATCTAGACCCGATCCAGTTAGAAGTTTACCCTAATTATCAGGGTATTAAATACCACTTCCCTAAATCAACGCAACCCTAATCC
>BPTQ01000008.1:164960887-164992939 GCA_019973895.1 Chrysanthemum seticuspe | reverse complement strand
TGAATCAGCACCGCTGAACCAGATCGCTGAATCAGCACCGCTGAACCAGATCGCTGAATCAGCACCGCTGATTCACGTCGCTGAACCACAAACATACTGTATCTCTGAACCTGTCTTTTGACTTTCTACTTCTACTCCTACCTGAAACTGGTGTTGGTGTACTGGTTAATGGTTTATGTTGATACTGAGTTGCACTATTTAGTAGTTCAAAGTAAAACTTGTAGTAGTGAGTGAGCACAATTAAGTCAGGTATAAGTTTGAGTTTTGTTCTGGATGTTGGGTAGAGAAAGATGTTCCTTGGAAATTAGTGTTGATTTGAGTAGGTACTTAGGGTGAAATGACCATAGTTGTGGAGTCTAGTAAGTACTGAGCCTACATTTTTATTATTGATTAAAGTAAGTGTTAGAGTCAAAATAAAAAAAGCACAAAGAGTTATTGTTTAGTCCTGAATTTCCAGGTATTTGTGCTTATTTTTTAAATGTAGTAGCTAAATATAAACTTCAAGAATGAAGTTAAATGAAAGGCTTAGAGTAGTTCTTTTGCATATCGTTGTTATAACAGTGAGTGAAAAAGAAACTAAGCAAGTAATCTTTATGCTTTTGTATTGGTTTAATGTTGGATGGGCACCGGGGTTCTTCCTGGAACTTCGGAGCTGTAGAAGATACACCAAGCCTTATTCGTCTTTAATTTCTTTATCTGTTCCATCAGCCAACAACTAAGCATAAGAGACTACTTTGCCTACAACTCTAATAAACTATTACTAACCTACTACCAATTGATTCTAATCAACTCCTCCTTCCCGCCTAAATAGACTCAGAAACTACTCTAAGTAAAACAACTAGATGAAACCCACTTTACTCCTCACCATCCGCCACAAAAACACACTCTAATCCAATCCGACCTATACTCTTTAAAATCCCATACACACAGTACATTTCCAAAATATATGAGGCTTACAAATCCCAATTCTCCCTCAACCTAGTTTAGACGATACTATGATTTACCCGGACTTACAATCCATTCACACATTAAATGAGAACCTGAACTTTACCCGGCATCTATTGACTGATATCCCAGCTCTGAGCTCTTCACAATGTACTTAGAGTCATGAATGATCTGAGGTGTTGATACCAGTAAAGTGGGATTCATGGATGAGTTTAGTTGTGATTAAAGGTTCCTTGTAGAAAGAGATGGGTTGTAGGTCTTGTTTTGAGTTTGAATATGGACTGAATTAACACGAGTGAGTGATGATGTTCAAAATGAAACTTGATGATTTATCACGTTGAGTCATAGTTGTATTTGGTAATTGGTCATGTGGTTGTGGTCAAAGTCCATCCTCATCTTCATCTTTCAGTTTTCTGTCCAAGTCTCTATGTCATACAAACACCAAGTCGCTGCACTTAGTCGCCACGACTAAGTCGCTAGACCAAGTCGCCACGACTAAGTCGCTAGACCAAGTCGCCACGACTAAGTCGCTAGACCAAGTCGCCACGACTAAGTCGCTAGACCAAGTCGCCACGACTTGTAAAGACAAGTCGCTAGGTAAAATACATTGCATCTGGACAGTATAGACAAGTCGCTAGCAAGATTTTTGATGTTTTCCGATGAGTTTTCCGACTAATATTTCCGACCATCTTAATATAAAACCCAGAAAAACATTAAAAAGTTGCAACCTTTTTGACCCATTTCGACCTTTAAAATGATCAGCAGACCACTTATCATCACAGTTCTTGTACAAAAGTTACATAAAAGTAGTTACAATACTGCAGTTTAACAGATTCATGGACTTAGACAAAAAGACAGATGTAGCTTTTGTAAAGACCATTGGACTTTGGACACAAAAAGATGTAACTTATTGACCAACTCAACGGAATAAGTAAAAACCAATGTTAAAAAACTGTTTACCATGTAAATAACGGAAAAACACAAATTTCCGACCAACAAAAGTGCCAAAAACAGATTTAACACGGTATGAAAAACCACAACAAATCAACACAACTCATAAACCTGGCTCTGATACCAATTGTAGGATCGTTATTATTATTGTGTTGATGATTCGGGTGGTCTTGGGAGATCAAAATACATGTTTACCATTTTAGAGAGAGAAAGTAGAGAGAGAGAGGGTGTTCTTGCTAGAGGTTTACACAAAAGTTGAATATTAGATTATGAGAAGCACCACCCCTTCCATGGATGGAAGGGGTATTTATAGTTACAAATACACGACCTCCTATCGGCCTGTGGATCAGGGATACAGTGGGTAAAGACCCGTCCTTCCTCCACGGTGTTGCACTAAACTATTTTACGCTACTGACTAACTAATAAAACAATAAATAACGTGACTAACGACAAATCTACGAGCTAACTTATGCTAGATAACATTTGGGGTGACCGACTCTTCACTATGGAATTTTCTAATTCCTAACAGAATAGATGCGGACAAATGTATACGAAACTTTCGTATTTGAGTTGGCTTGAATATTGACTCAAGTACAAGTGAAGTGAGAATAAATACAAGTCGAATTGTATTTATTAGATTCGTTAGGTTTCGAGGTGTGAAAATATATACACAATATATATTTATAGGAGTTATGGGAAAATAATATATTTAGAAAAATATAATATTTATAGTTTACGCGATTGAGGTCGTCAAACAGAAATATGTATTAAACATATTTATCAAGACAAAAGTGGTAAAAATATAAGTTTTATCAAACTTATAAAAGTTTTATTGAAGAATGTCAAAGTGTCAAATTTAGAGGGGTTAAAGTGGAAAAGAATTGGATAAGTTATAAACTTATAAAAGTCTTTAAGAGAATGGCAATTCGGTTAAAGTTGAGGGGCTAAAAATATAAATTTTTAGTACAAGTTATAAAACTTATAAAGTTTAAAGATAAGTAGGAACCATTTAAATTAGAGGGATTGAGATTGTAAATACTAATATAAGTTACAAGGCTTATTAAGGTTTTAGGAAAAGTGATAAGTGATTCGAAGTGGAGGGGTTGAATCTGTCAAGAGGGGAAAGTTGTGAAACTATTAGAGACTACTAAAAAAATGCCACACCCAGATTCGAACCTGGGTGGTTTGTGTGAATGTGGTGCACCTCAACCAAATGAGCCAAAGGATCTTTTGTGTTTTCTTTTGCAGTATAACGTAGTTACTGGGTTCGCTACTGTGTTTTAATATCACAATCTTCACGGTTTCATGCATGCGCTATTGTGTTATCATTCAAAGTTGTAGTTTTCCTTGTTTGATGTCTCCCTGTGACTCAAACGAAACACAAGAAATGTGGTACTTAACCCATTTAAAACAAAACCAAACTTCTTAGTTTTCATTTCTCTTTATTTATTTAATTTCGAAAATTGTGTGAAAAGCTTTGAAGCTCCATAGTTTCATTAAAAAGTCGAGTAAGCTCTAAATGGCTTATTGGCTTATTTAAGTATTTGGTAAAATGTGTTGGGCCTTCGTGTCTAATAAGCTCCCGAGATGATATTTAAGTTTCGAAATAAGTTAGGAAATGAAATTTAAGTTTCGTGAGTGAGTTGTAACGATTTTAACGAGTTAGTTTATAGTTCACTTCTATATTATTATTATTAATACCCATTAGAATGGGATTTAAAAGTCTTCAAAAGTTGTAGTAAGCTACAAAGCAAGTTTTATGAGGCAAGTGGTGTTTGGTTTTGACAAAATGAGTTGTGTAAGTATATGTATATACCGAGTATCAATGACTTCCGTCATATGACAAAAGATCCAAATACGCATAGGAAATGAGCCAATAAATGAATTTTAATAAGCATAGGAAATGAGCCAATAAATGAATTTTGAGATTATTCCAAGACAATAAAAACTTGTATATGTGTCATTTATTTGCTTGTATATCATTTTTACATGTTAGAATTGAATGAAAACGTTCTAAAACCTGCTTTAATCCCGAACAACCACAAGGTGTTTATGTTTGTCCCGCCATGTTTCACGTAAAAAAAACATGGTTTCGATGATGTTTCCATTTTAACGACAGTTTATAAAATCAAGTGAGCATGTTTTGAAATACTCATAAACAAAAGTATAAGTCGAGATTTACTTACGAAGAAGTGTATAGGAGTAGAAGAGAGGACCAAAGGACCAAGAACTAGAACCCGTTAGCTTTCCAAAACCTTAACCCGATTGCTTCCAAAACCCTTTTGTTTGCCTTTAGCTCATAACCCTAAAGTGTTTGAAAGTGTGTTAGAGATTTGTCTAAGCTCAGTTATATGGAGGAAAGCAAGAGAAAAAGTTGGTTTTTAATATTGATAAGATTGTACTACAAATATTTAAGTGTGGATTTGGTGAGGACTTTCTACTGCCACAAGGAAGAAGTAACGAAGAAAGGATATGCGGTATGGCTATGTACTTCTTGTCTCCAAGAAAACAATGGGACCATGTGGTTTTGAGTTGGAAACCAAGTAAAAGATGAATTATGATGTGGATAAACGTATAAGACCAAAAAGGGTACAATTGGATTCATAGAAATGCTTATGAATATAGGCATGAATATATATGTCGGGTATGTTTTTACCCAAAAATATAAAATGTATATACGTATATGTATACAACCAAGTCTCGTTGTGTTTGGTTACATAAAATGTGACACAATGAGATTAGGAAAAAAAGAGAAATTAAAACTTTAATTCCCATTTCGTTTTATGTTTTAAACGCGAGTCGAAATATTTAAGTTACATGTTGAAAAATAGTTAACGTGTAAAATATGTTTTCGAGTGTGATTTTATAGAAGAAAAATATAAAACATTAATATTAGTTCCAAAATGTGTTTATTAGACTAATACCATGCCATCTATTGGTCGATTCGTGCGCGAGCTCATGTTTAAATAAAAGGAAATAACTTCTCGTTTAAGTTAGAAAAACTCATAAGTGGCCAGAAAATATAAAATATGCATTTTCTGATATTTATAAATAGTTTGAATTGTTCCAGTGTGCGGGATAACTTCCCATAATTATATCAAGTGAGCTAATGCATGCTCAAAAACGTTCAGGTAATAATGAATAATAATTTATTATTAAATTTAAAATATGGAAATTTACCGATTGTCACAGTCTCCCCGTCTTATTTGGAATTCTGTCCTCAGAATTCAGTTTGACTTACTCGTTGAGTTTGAGTATTTTGACAATCGGGATACGGTTATACTCCAATCGTTTGGCTTCCCGACTCATGGTTTCAGTAGGTTTTAACGTTTCATCGATGTGAATTTCCTCCAAGGAAATGATGTTCAGTCTAGGTGTACTTCTAGAGTTATTTCTATTACCTCATTCCTCAAGGTTTTTGTTACTAAAAGATATCCGAACAACCTACTCCTTGTAGTTGCTCATGACATGATATTTTTTTTAATGGTCATTCCATTTGAATGTTGATGTCGAAATGTCATGTTCTGTTGTGTGATTAGAATGATTGCTTGGGTTACCTAGTAGGTTTTAGGTTCCATCATTTAAGGATAATGTTGATTTCTACTTGCAATTCGTTGGTTGATTTAATGATGTGCTTTATACCCAAAGTACATGATGATGAGGTTTCTCGGATCTAGAAAAGTTACGAGGAGAAACAGAGAGTTATGTAGTTGGTCTTTGTGAATAGTCTGGAGTTGTAACTGTTAATGGGTTGTCCTAAGACGGTGTATGGTGTGGTTTGTCCCTCGGTTTTAGTATGCGGTATGAGATAAGATTGTATTTAGGTGGTCAAGTTGTGTAGAAATCTATTTGATTTCTATGGTTACAAGGATGAAGGTTCATAAGTCGTATTCCTTCCGACTCCACATGTGGAAATGGTTGTGCACAACACTAGATTCTGACGATAGTCAGAGGTTGTTTGTTTGATAGCCAGATCCTTTGAAATCGAAAGGAGTAAAGTAAGGTTAGGTATTTCTAGAGTTGAGTTGCGTACAACTCTTAAGGTCGTTACTGTAGGTAATTCCTATTGATTTGAGGTTATGCTCATTGGTAGATTGTCTTATGATGGCTAGTTGGTGTCACCCGTCCTTTCGGATTAGGATGATGTAAAAATAGAAAGTTGTTGACTTTGATCAAATTTTCAAAAGAGACCTTGATGAATGTAGAGAAAATTGCTGAACTTCAGCTTTTGTAAAGAAAAACTTGTTAATTAATATTTTAAGTGACAACACCGAATCGGTTCCAAGTTGGAAGTTTACATGTCTTCTATGTGAGTTTAGGAATTGTTTCTTAACCACAAATAATTCTAACACCTCAGCTTTTGTAGATAATGAATCAGTTTGCTCCTTAGCAATCCTATTCAATTGCTTATTGTTTGTTGTTTCAAGGCAAAGTGTTCCGAAGGTTTTGCCTTCTGAGTAAAGGAAAGTCATTCCTCGAATGGTTGGTGATGAATTCCGATTCATCGATAAGGCGCGGGGTGGAGGGAATTGTGACGGGGTAGGGTTGTGACAGATACGCATTATACAATAATGCAGGGGTTCTTATATGAAACGTTTGTGTATTCACACTAAAAAGTTTTCAACATCCGAAGTTTTAGCAAGAACTACTTTCGAACATAATTCCAGTATAATTACTCTCAGTATTGCAAAATTCACCTCTGAGTCAGACATAGGTGATCATGCTATGTCCCACTGTCCCTGGTTGAATATAGGTGATCAGCCTATATTCCAACGAGGTTCAATGAATTTTGAAATGCTTAGCTCAGTTATACTATTAGTATGTTCCAATACTTTTAAAAGTTGTTTTGAAAGACTGAGACAAGTGACCAAACTTGAGGTCAGTTAATAAGTTCACATAGAATGAGTCGAGTGCTCAAACTCGAAGTTGAACAATAAGTTAAGGTAAATTGTGGCAAGTATTCAAACTTGAGGGTACATGATAAGTTCATGTAAAGGAAAGTGTAACACTGAGGTTATAAGTCAGTACATACGGGAATTATCACAATCCAGTATATGTGAGTATGAGCAAGCGAGGTAAGACATAGTTTGTGACAAAGTCAGTATAGGTAGGTAAGTATATAGTAAATACTTAAAGTATGTAGATGTGCCAAGTAAATATATCTCAACATATTGCGGAGTAATGACACAAAGTTGCGTTAAATGAACAGCAAGTAAATAGTGGGCAAAATGTACAATTATGCTAAGTAAAATAGTGAGCAAGGCAGGCTGGCATGTGTTTGGTCATAGGTAAAGTTTTTCGTAAAAGCGGTTATAGTTTAGGACTTATTTGTGCCTAGTTCTCTATAACCAAGGCTCTGATACTAATCTGTGACACCCCCAAAATCCGAGGGCGCTACTTAATTGGTATCACAACACAATTAATAGAGAACGGATTATAAAACCCGTTTAAACATTTTTATTATACATAACAAAGTTTACATAGTTCGAAATTGTTGCGGAAATAAGGCCCATAAAAAAAAGTGGTCCCATTACAAAAAGGTCATAAAGGTGTATTAAGATACACTCGGGTAAGTAGTTATGACCATGCCATGCCGCGCCTTGCATTGCTTTCCTTCAGAAAAGATAACATCAAACACCTAAAAAATATGCTAAAAGTCAGCTATAAAGCTGGTGAGTTTATAAGTTTACAGTAAAACATTAAAGCAATCAAGTTTGGACTATAAGCAAAAATGCACTCAAAACACCGCATGTAGTGAGTCATTCAAGTAAAAGTTGTGTCTATTACTCAAGCTCTAAACTCATGGTACCAAACTACAACAGTTCCGCATACGTGTAAGTAGCATGTCAATATGGTTTATGGTGCCCTTAGCAAGTGTGTGTTTCCGTCAACACTTGTGTTCCGACATGGTATACATCCAGAGACAAGTTGGAGCGACCAACCCGGATGGAGGCGTTACCCTCAATAGTTCTATTTATAACACTCGCGCTCCTGGCAGGGATTAATGGTACATGAAAGGTGGGTAATTGTGGAAACAGTTCTCTTAGGCTATCTCGTAATAGTGGTTACACAAGAGTTTCAGTTTTAGTCCATAAAAGAGTTTTGCATATTTTTCACCCCAAGTTTTGCAAAGCAAATTAAAGTAAAAGTATGGGGCTATAAACTCACCTTGGTATGCAGAAATGCAAGACATTACAACTAACATCAAGTAATAAATGTGCACGGCTCCGACACGCAACCTAGATAAGTATGGTATGGTTTAGTCTAAGTCTTGAATATGTTGTAAGGTTTAAACAACATTTGCAATTTTACCAGCATTCGTGTTTCAAAAACAAAAGTTTTCAAATATTTGAGTTGTTGTAGCTTATGTGGATGTTTCACAAGTTAATTAGATCATCAATGAATATAAAAATGTAGTTGTGAAAATATTTGTAAGTTTTGGCTCTTGGAATAGATGCGGACAAATGTATACGAAACTTTCGTATATGAGTTGGCTCGAATATTGACTCAACTACAAGTGAAGTGAGAATAAATACAAGTCGAATTGTATTTATTAGATTCGTTAGGTTTCGAGGTGTGAAAATATATACACAATATATATTTATCGGAGTTATGGGAAAATAATATATTTAGAAAAATATAATATTTATAGTTTACGTGATTGAGGTCGTCAAATAGAAATATGTATTAAACATATTTATCAAGACAAAAGTGGTAAAAATATAAGTTTTATCAAACTTATAAAAGTTTTGTTGAAGAGTGTCAAAGTGTCAAATTTAGAGGGGTTAAAGTGGTAAAGAATTGGATAAGTTATAAACTTATAAAAGTCTTTAAGAGAATGGCAATTCGGTTAATGTTGAGGGGCTAAAAATATAAATTTTTAGTACAAGGTATAAAACTTATAAAGTTTTAAGATAAGTAGCAACCATTTAAATTGGAGGGATTGAGATTGTAAATACTAATATAAGTTACAATGCTTATTAAAGTTTTAGGAAAAGTGATAAGTGATTCGAAGTGGAGGGGTTGAATCTGTCAAGAGGGGAAAGTTGTAAAACTATTAGAGATTACCAAAAAAATGCCCCACCCAGATTCGAACCTGGGTGGTTTGTGTGTATGTTGTGCGCCTCAACCAAATGAGCCAAAGGCTCTTTTGTGTTTTCTTTTGCAGTATAACTTATTTACTGGGTTCGCTACTGTGTTTTAATATCACAATCTTCACGGTTTCATGCATGCGCTATTGTGTTATCATTCAAAGTTGAAACATATTGGATTTCATATACACATCATAACATAAACACAAGAGGCGTATATAAGTTTTAGAGAGAGAGAGAGAGATGTTCTAGTAAGAGAAAACTTATGGAAGGTTAGATTCCAAGTGAACATCCAACCCTCTACCTTGCAAGGTAGAGGGTATTTATAGGTTACAAACTGAACGACCTCCTGACGGCCTGTGGATCAGGTATACATTGGGTAAAGACGCGTCCTTCCTGCACGGTATTGCACTAGACTAAAACTAAGCTAATAACTTACTAACTGCTAACATAATAAACGATATGTCTACGAGCTAACTTAAGCTAGATTGTACTTGGGGTGACCGATGCTTCACAATAGAATTTCCAATTCCTAACAATCTCCCCCTAAGGGAGGTCACCCCATGAATTTCATTGTGAATCCTAGCATTCTAATAAATCTTCAGTCTTGAGCTCGTAGACTTCTCTTCATCAAAGTATTCAAACTATGTGCTTCTGTGGTTATTTCATCATTGTTCAACTACAATGTATGTTTTGTGGAGGTTATTGAGCTGATCCACATTGATGACCTTTGAGCATTACTAGAGATCATCAGCCACCGTAAATCTCAGCATCACCCATTGTTGTATTGCCAGCATATGATGTTGTGACATTTGGACCGACATGCTCACATTCTGGTTCATGATATATTCTTATCAGAGTAGCGGAAGCTTTAGTTGATTCATGATATTGGCAGCAGTGTAGTAGAAGCATGGAGTGAAAATATCAGAGTCATTGATGCACTAATCATGATTTCTTTAGAACTGAATGTGTTGTGTGAGTATGCGGCTATGGATTGACCGCTTCATTCTGATTAGCTGCAAACGTAGAGGTGTACCTGCATAAAAGAGTGAGCAATAATGCATATGAAAGTGTCTTTGATCACTTTCATTGAATTGAGGTACACGGCCCACGGTTCCCCGTTGATCAGTACAAGTACTGCCTGTTATCAGGTATAATTTTGAAGAATTTCCTTGACAGGGTTTTGCAGCTGCTCTAGCTGTTCTCAAACCGGAACGTCTCAAAGAAGACAACACGGAGTGAGTGAACCAGCAAATTGAGATTCACTGATTGATGGAAAGAGATTTGAGAAACAATCGTGTATCACTCAATAGAAATTGTTTTTGCAATACAACGAAGGTTTTACTGAAAATCAATTATCAATCGTAAACACCTTTTATTTTGAGAAATTAGTACACAGTCGATGTGCTACAGAAAAGAGTTTTTAAGCACAACGACTGGTTTTTCAAAGGTATCCGTCAATCCATAACCTGAACCAGGAGTGATTCAAAAGATTGAATCGCCCCATTGTTTCTGTGCAGTTGTCACATGGTTGATCTATTGGATAGATCTCACATGCCACCCACCAGGAGCTTGTTTGATGTTGGCTCCAGAAGGCTTTCCATCTTCATTGTGAATATGTTTACATATCACTCGGATGTTCTGGGAATACCACAAGGATAATGCGTAGGACTCAAGATATAATCTCTCTTTCCACAATGTGTGAAATAGAGAGTCTTCATTGAAAGTGTCCTAATGAGATTTATTGATGATCTCGTGGCTCTAGACTCAATTTGTGCATATTTGGTTCCTAAGCCGGAGACTAGGGAGAGGGTCTCCTTCTTCAATATCAACAAACTCTAAGAGAAAGTCGATAGATAATGTCGGTTCCCCGTGAGAATGAAACAAGCCCTTTTAAGAGGAACTTGAGTGGCTTGGGAAGTTGTAGTGCAGTGCGTCACTGGGTTCATGACGTCTTGTCTTCAATACCGATGTTACCTTGGTAACCACCAGTAGCATATGAATTGAACCCGGTTTCTGCCCTAAGGTTGAATAAATGGAGGGCTATTTCTTTTCACCCTTTTTCACATTCAATTCTTTTTCATTCTTCAACCCCTTCAGTGCTTACCAAGATTCATAACCAGAACCTTGTTGGGTTTATTCCAGTACTAGCTCAGTCTCAGTCCGCACTCTTCCCATATCTTATTTTTCTCCTTTTATCATCATACCTAAGAACTTCTACACTACCTAGTGGATTGTCCCTGGGTAGATCCCTCCAGTTCTGGCGGATCGTGGGAACGAATACCTAGCCTAACCATCCTTATAACACCATGCATAAATTAAATTGGTCGGTCTTTTGGTATTGTTCTTTCTTCCTTGAAACCAATCGAAAAATCATTTAGAAAAACAATCAAGGTACTTGTGATACGAGATCAAAACATTTTGTACCTTAATAGTTTTGATCATTTTGAAATGCTCCCCCTTAATATATGCTTCGAGATTCGAAAATAGTTTAGCACATATTAGAGAGCAGTATGCACTTTGAGACAAAAATGGTCATTGTTAGGAATTGGAAATTCCATAGTGAAGTGTCGGTCACCCCATCTATAGTCTAGCATATGTTAGCTCGTATACTTATCGTTATTTACTGTTTTATTAGTTAGTTACTAGCCTAGTTTAGTGTAGTGTAACTCCGTGGAGGACGGATGGGTCTTTACCCACTGTATGCCTGATCCACAGTCCGAAGGAGGACGTTTAGTTTGTAACTATAAATACCCTCTACCTCCCAAGGTAGAGGGTTGGACCTTTCATTCATCTTAATCTAACCTTCTATGTTTTCTCCCAATTTCTCTCTCTAAAACCTCTAAACAATTCGACCCATTTGATATGTTATGATGTGTCTTTGAAATCCAATATGTTACAAATGGTATCAAGAGCCATGGTTTGATCATCTATCACATGTTCTTGGATTTCTAGTGGTTTTATATGGTTTTTTTTTTGGGTTTGAAATAGTTTAGAGGTATTTGCATCATTTTGACCATTTTGTGTGTTAAAGCTTGGATTTTGATTGTACTTTTGTGTTTAGGATCATCATAAGTGTTTAGGTTTTTATTTGGAAGGCTTGAATCATCGTGGTTGGGTTGTTTTTGGATTGAAAGTGGTGTTTTTGAGATTTTCTTGCTAGCGACTTGAGTCACGGATTTTTATTCTTGGTAGCGACTTGCTTTGTAAGTTTGTAGCGACTTGTAGTTGAAGTGGTAGCGATTTGAGCTTAGCGACTTGTCTATTGAGACAAGCCGACAAATAGTACAAGTTAGTGGATTCTCCACTACGGCTAGTGACTTGGTGAGGTTAGCGACTTGCTTCAGAAATTGTTAGCGAGTTGTAGTGTAAATTGTTAACGACTTGATACTAGCGACTTGGACACTTAGCGAGTTGTTCTTTAGCGACTTGTCTGCTTAGCGACTTGGACCGTAGCGAGTTACTCTTTAGCGACTTGACTGTGTAGCGACATGGTGCTTTAGCGACTTGTGTCCAGCGACTTGGGTCCTAGCGACTTGGTCTTAGCGACTTGGTTCAAGAATTCTTAGCGACTTGTTGACTTTTCCCGACAAAACTTCAAACGGCTATAACTTTTGATCCGTAACTCCGTTTTCAGCGTTCTACCCATCAAAACGACCGTGAGAACGAGGAGAATGGCACGCCGAATGAACAGGTCAACCTTTGAGGCCTAAATCTACTCCGAACAGAAGTTATTGAGGTTTTTATGTTTTTAGACCTAAATTTGTCCGTAAAAACGAGCATAAACCAATCCAAATCTCAACCAAACAACATCTCTGATAATCCTATAAACAATCATAAGTCCTAACACACAATTGTCTATCATTGTGACAATCTATCAGTCATCTTAACACGTTCCATTGGTCATTGCTTGACGGTTTGGTCTTGATTTTAGTAAAATCCCGCGAAAGATTCTATTTCTCGGTTTAAATCATAGACTTGTAAAATCCCGTGGATTCATCAACATCATGTCTTACACTCCTGATTCAGTGATTTCAGAAGTACTCAAACTGTATGATGCTGTAGACAACCATGAGAATATTAGCTATACTGAACGGTTACAGATGATGGAATCAATCAATGATGATTTGAGTTCTTCATGCTCCGAGTCTAATGAGAAATATTTGCACCCGTTCAGGCTACAGAATGACATGCAAAAGGAAAGCAGCATTGAACCTTATCAACAACTTCACTCTCACCTCATGTTACTTCTACCCACATCAATGGAACGAACATGTATTGCCCTCTTCCGTCAGGACTTATCCACATTAACAGGAACTTTGTTGTTAAACCTAGAGCAATTGGAGCTACAACTTGACAAAGAGAAGGTTCATAAGGATAGTTCCAGCGCTGCACTTCAAGTGATCTACAAACACTTTCAGTCGTTCATTAGAAGAGAATTCACCTCTGATTATGATCAAGACATGACTGAAATGTCCTTCAAGAGACACACTGGAATGGAAATTAGCGTGTTCACAGAGACACTTATCCATCTCATGGATAATGTGGAGAAGTATATTGAGGAAGTTACTCAGAAAGATGAAAAAGTGGATGAGAGTCTAGTGCAGTAGAGAGATATTTGTGATAAGTCGGGTAATGTATCAGAAAGGTCGGGTGTTGCTGAATGCAGAATATCAGAAACAACAAAGAATGATGTAACCAGCTGCTCAGTAACTCCTGTCACACAAGAAGTGGATGTTGTGATCAGACAGGCAAATGAATCTCAGGTACAATCAATAAATTGTTGTGTTGAGACCTGTATGGCACCAGATGTTGGATCAGTTGACACTGAATACAGAGGCTCAGAGACAGATAAGCTTGAAACAGCCAGCGGTTCAGTGACTCTTGTTGCACATGATGTGGATGCAGATATCAGACCAGAAATTGAACAGGAGTCATGTAATGAGGTACCCTTTACTGTTCAACACAATGCATCTGCTAAAGTACTTAAACAAACTGATCATGATGCTGAACATGACTTTGATAAATCTTCTGTAACTGAGGCTGTGTCTGAGATTAAGTGTTTCAAAACAAAATATATGGTTGATAAAAAGGCTTTTGATGAACTTTCAAACAAATTCTCAAATCTTGAAAAACATTGCATTTGACTTGAAATTGTGATACAGAGTAAAGAAGAAAGTTTTCAACTTAACAAACCATGTAATTTTAGGTGCTAGGAAAAAGGCACAGATTCGAAAAGACGGAATTTTAGGTGCAAGACCTAGGGTGAGGAATTCTACGAGATTTCAAGACACTACTAGTAGTTGTAAACCACTACCTAGGAACATTCAAAAGACTAGGGATTGGCGTGCATCAAAGAGTAGTTATGTGCATAAGAATGCTAAGCATGTAGAAAACAAAACTAGAAATTCTGTGTCTTTTCCACATAAGAAACATTTTCCTAATTCACATGCCAAGGTACAATCCACTAAGACTACTAACATGGCTAAGGTTCAACATGTGATGAAGCAAAACAAACCTAAAGCTTCACCTAGATGGATCCCAACTGCTAAATCTTTAGAAACTAGGAATAAGGATAAGTCTCCCACTATGCATAAGAAGCCTAACAATCCTAGACCTGGCCATAAGTGGATACCATCTGGTAGAATGTTTAAGGATGTTGGACTTTGGTGGATACCTACCGGAAAGCTATTTTCCAATGGCAAAATCAAGGTTGACCGTGAAGTCCCAAAGATTTTGGATACTAATGTCACTAACCCATATATATGCAAACAAGCTTGTAATGTTAGTGCAGGTATTCCTTACTCAGTTGCAGATGCTTCGATCCTTCATTACATGGACTGGCTTAAAGTATAGATAACAAATGGATTGATATCTCATAACTCACGGGTCCAAGTAACTCAACCTTGATATTCAATCAACACTATGACGTCTGTTCACATCAGTTCAGGCCTCGTTCTTCAACACTATGGCGTCTGCAGATAACACTTCAGGCCCCGTTCCTCATAGAAAAGAAAGGTGTACGCTTCAGTGCGCTTTATCTTCAGAAGAAGAGAAATTTTCATGTTTATGTCCATTCTCATCGACATTCTTCATCAACAAGCTTCATGTTTCTCCCATGCTCATTCAGTCATCAAGTGGATCTACGTTCATTGGTGTATATTCTTATTCACTTGGTTAAATCAAAAATGGCAACTTCGGATGCAATTTTTGAGGGGGAGAACAGTGAATTTACTACATGTTGATGGATGTTGATGGCAACTTCATGTTTCTCTCCTCCAACGCCTAATGTTTCACTTACTAAGGATAAATGGGATTTATTGTTTGGGATTCTGATGAGTGTGTAAATACTCATCATTTTTGGTTAAATCTGAACTGCAAAACGTTTAAAAATGCTCAGAAATACATCAAAATACTGAAAATATTCCAAAATTGCATTTTTTATGTTTCAGATGCAAAATGTTTAAAATCAGATGAAAAATGAGCAAAGTTTGCATAATTGGCAGTTTCAGTCCCCCAAGTTTCTAAAATTGTCAGAAATAGTCCCTGAGCCCTAAATTTCAAAAGTAAAATCACCAAAGGTCCTTTTAAAATCATAACTTGTCGAAATTAGTCCTTTGGTGAAAAATATCAAAAGTTTTGAGAAATTACAAAATTGGTCCTTCAAGTTTGAAAATTGGCAAAAATGGTCCTTGGAAAATTGGAAAATGTCAAGTTTGGTCCTTGCATTATTGAAACTTGTCACTTTTAACCCTTGGATCAACTTTGATGAAATGGCAGCAATGGTCCCTTGAATTTCAGAATTTACAACAAAGGTCCCTATGTTATTAAACCTTTTAAACACCCTTTGGCCTTGTCAAAATCCCATGTGACCCTGCCAAACACTTTGGACCCCTGTTTTGTGACCCCCCCCCCTTTGATATTAAACCCGGTCAACCTTTGGTCAAATCCCTCATACGCGCCAAAAGCTGTCTCCTTCCCCACTTGCTCTTCTGCAAAACCCAGCAAACCCATCCCCCAGCTCACCTATCTCCACCTTATCACTCCACCTTCAACAACACTCCAAAATCATTAATTGCATTCCCCCTCTTCACACTCAATCTCACCAACTGTCAAAAGCCCATTTCCCGCCAAAAATCAATCTATGGCCAATATTCACTTAACTGATCCAAGGGTCCTAAAGAGAGGTGGGAAAAGCTCAGAACAAGAGAGAGAAGCATTTGGAGCTATAAAAAGTGAGAGAAGAAGCAAGCAAAAGGAGTAGTTAGTTTTTTTAATTTTCCTTAATGTCGTTTTTTAAAATTAATGTTTTAGTTTAAAGCAAATGTTGTGATTTCAGTTTTTATGTATCATAATTAAGTTGAGACATCATTGTAATGTGCTTTTGAATATCAATTCAACTTTTTATATAAATTCCAAGTTTCCAGCTAACTGTTGTAAATCTCAGTTTCCAACTCTTATTCATAAGCTCTTAGAAGCTTATTTTTAAACTCAACCTAGTTTATTTAAGCTATTTAAATCTTTTTGTAAGCATATACCTAAACTTCAAGCAATATTGGACCATGGTCAACAAAAGTCAAACTAGGCCAAGAATGGGAATGGTGATGATATTTGGGTTGATGCAGCATGGATATGGGTTGGATTAGGCTAAATTAGAATAGGTTTGGTTTGGGTTTAGCCTGCATACCAGCTGGACAGTTGTGAGTAATCTGTCTCATTTACACTTTCAATCCAATTTGCACATTGTACTTGTATGAGTATCTGTGGTCACCATTAGTTTAAATTAGTTTATTTAGTTGTATTTAGGATATTTAAACTTAGTTTAATCAATAGCTTTAGCTGGTTCAGTGTTTTTATCAGTTTAAGTTTGCATATCAGTTTTAAAGTGGTGTTTGGATTGTGCATGTAACCTGTCTTTAAGGTTATTTCAGTGTTCAAGATCTTTTGTTTCATGCTTGTTAAACTCTTATATACTCAATGCTGTCTTAATGTTGCATCTACAAAAGCTCAAAAGTCAAAAATCAGTTCACCTGTCTTTAACTCTTAACTGTTAAGATTTTAAGGAATCATACTCTTGTTTTGTGTTTAGAATACTTAGATATAGATTGCATTAGTCTTATTTCATCCATTAACATCAATTTCAGTCCTTAAATCAAGATCAAAGTTCAAGAAAGTCAACTTTTCAATTTTTGTCAAAAAGTCACATACTTGCATAACTCAGTTTTGGCCAAACTAGAGGGATTTTTCATGAACTCATTTCTGAGTCAATTTCAATGAATCTTGTGGTTTTAAAAAGTCCTACTGGTCTATTTTCTTATCTCCATTTTAGCATATTTTTGTGAATTTTATAGATGCTTCATATTAGCTTGTGATCATGGGCTTATATGCCCTGTGCAGGGCATTGAGCTGCACAGGTTTTAAGCAGATCTTGCAGAGCTTGTATTAAGCTCATCAGAGCTTATCTAGGTCTCATATTTGGTTCATAGGTTCTTGGCCAGGTCTAGATTGAGTTCCAATTTGTGGTTTTCATTTTTATCTTATTTTGCAGCTTTTTTTTAAGCTTAAAAGTAGCCCCAGAAACTGTTTTTGTGCTTAAACTCAAATAAGCCAAATCCTTGCAAGTTGCAATCCAGAGGTTAAAAGCAGTTTAGACTTGTTGCATTTTGGTAATTTTATCATTTTATAACTTCTGTATTAAGTTGGTAGCTTATTGTGTCTTTTGGCTTATTGAAAGTGCTTATTTATAAGCACTTGTGATAGCAGTTTCATTTTCTTGTACACAAACCCTTGTTTTTATATTTTTCCTAGATTCTAAATATTATTTTAAGCTTATCTTGAATTTTTCAAATTTTTCTAAGTTAGTTTGCTATTTTTCTTGATTTAAATCAATTTTTAGTACTTTTTAATTAACTTTAAATACAATTAATTAAGAAAAGGTTCAAAAAAATAATTTGTTTATTTTTATTAAGTTAAGATAAATATAAAAAGACAAAAAAATATTTTTCTAGATTTTTCTTAGTTAAATTTGTATTTTTAAGCAATTTAAGTAGTTTTAAATAGTTTTTAATTAATAAAAAATAGAAAAATAATCAGAAAAATACAAAAATAGTTTTGAAAATTCTCTTTTGATATTTTAGATTTTTCCAAGTCATAATTTTATTTTTCTAGCTTTATTTCATATTTTCTTGTATTTTAGGTTATTATTTAATAGTTAAAAATAGTTTTTAATTAATAATAATTAATTAAATAGTTATAAAAATAATTTTCTTTTTCTAAATATTTTATTTTATCATTAGGTTTGTAAAAATATCATTTTCATATTTTTAGGATTAATATTGTGCAAATTTCACATTTTCATTTGTACGCAACGTAGTTTTTTAATTCAGTTTTATAAAAACATAAAACAAAAACATCATTTTAAATATAGTGATAGCGTTTATTTAATATTTTTTATCTTTTTAATTTTCTTTAATTTGCATTTAAGCCCTTGTAGTTTATGTACTTCTTCTGTAGTTATAATCATTCCAAATCCTTTTTCCGTTCAAATCTCTCGATCACTATACGTTTGGTGATTCTTCGCATAGCTCGCTGGGACATAACGACCCGGGGAAACACTATACTCCCCTGATCTTCATTGCATTCGCTTCTGAACCGTTTCAAGTTTGTTACGGTCGGCCATTCACAAGTGGCCGGCTTGAGTGATAAAACTTGACTGTTTAGGAGTGGACCAGATTCATTGTTTCAAGATATGTTTGATGAGTATTTCCAACCGCTAACGAATGTTGATCATCTAAGAAGTACTTCTCAGACTACTCAAGAAGCCCAATCTCCAGTTATTCCTCAAGGCGTTGATAATGACTATCATAATATTGCAGTTGCACTCATGAATAATGATCCGCTCTTTGGTATTCCTTACCAAATCTTCACAGATTATTGTTCATGAATAATGATCCGCTCTTTGGTATTCCTTTGCCAAATCTTTACGGATTATTGTTCCTCTCAATGTGCACGCTATAAATTAACCACATGAACTTAAAGGAAAATGACTACCTCATCCGCTCGAAGACATTATTGGTGAATCTTCCAGATCAGTCTCTACATGTATACTTTTAAGGAAGAATGCATTGATGTTGAGGAATCATTTGTTCCGGTTCATTCAGTGGGTCAATGTACATCCGATTGTATGTTGTTTTCACGTGTTGGGCATTTGACACAAGTTGATGACTTCAGAGTTAATCATTTATCACTTATTTGAGATTGAAGTTGACTTTCACAAAGGCCTGTTCTTATTTGATAACTTGCTCGGGCTTAAGAATTTGAGTTGAAGACTTGGTTTATCTAGTTACCAGCAGTCGGGGTGGTTGGTTGAAGACCTGGTTAACTATCACTATTAGGAGTTACGTTGTTTTACTCAGTGTCACATGCTAATGACGATGTGGATAATCTCAAGAGGTGTTAATGTCTCATACTCTGTTTGAGTAGTGAATACTTATAGATTTGCTTGAAGCATAGATTCTCGACACCGTTCTTCCATCATTAAGTGCAAGCTTAAGATACAAATGCGGGGAATTCGACTTCAGTTTCAAGTTTGGTATATCGGGTTTTCTTCAACAGTGGTCACTTCAAATTGTCTACATATGGGTTGATAAAGATAGTCAGAGAGAGTTTCTGTAGCAGTTGATTCTCACAGGATTCATTTGGGTTATTTGAGTTCTTCTCACAAGATTTCAAGTTTATGGGTATATTATGTTTTGCTGATTCTGAGGTATCAAAACCAGCAAGGGGGAAGGAGACATATATCTAAAAGCTCAACGAGTACACATGATGAACTTAACACTTCTACCTGATTGAAGTTATCCCGGAAAGACAATGGTCATAACCATAGAGAAACTCAGTGTTTAACTCGTAGCCTTTGGTGTATTATTCCAACTATTTAGGGGAAGTGGTCTCTGGAGACTTTTGGTATGTGTTACTTCAGTGTTCAGTTGGAAGAAATATGAGAAGAATATTTGGAGCGTGAGATGATATTGCTTATCGACATCTTCGATATGATTATGATAAAGTGCTTCTGGTTACTTCTTCATGTACACTATGTAATGATGGGACACACAACATGATCACTTGATCGAGCTTAATCAGTTATTCTAGAGTTGACATCTGCAGAGAAGATCAGTGATTCAACCAGTTACTGTGTTAGGAATTAGAAATTCCCGGTATTAAAGAGTCAGTCACCTCAAGTATATGTAATCGTTAGAAAGCTCGTAGTCATAGTTCATTTATGTTTAGTAGTATTTAGTTTAGTAACACCGTGGAGGACGGACGGGTCTTTACCCACTGTATGCCTGATCCACAGCCCAAAGTGTGGCGTTTTATATAAGACTATAAATACTCTCTACCTCCCAAGGTAGAGAGTTGGAGCTCATAATAATATCTTTCACTTTCTCTCACTAAGTTCCCTAAACCTCTAACTTTCTCTCTCTAGAATTCCATCTATATGCTACTTTGTGTTATGGTTTGATGTGTATGTGAAAAGTTATATCTTACAATTGGTATCAAGAGCCATGGTTAGATCATATCTTGCACATCTTTGGATTTATAGTGGTTTTTAGGTGGTTTTTGAGTTTGAAAAAGTTTAGTGGTTTTTGCATCATTTGGTTGATTTCTTGTGTTTAAGTTTGAATTTTGTTGGTACTTTTATGTTTAGAATCATCAAAAGTGTTTAGGTTTTCATTTGGTAAGCTTGAATCATCTTGGTTGGGTTGTTTTTGGATTGAAAAGTGATGTTTATATGGTTTTTCAAGCTAGCGACTTAGCTCACGGAATAGTTTCTTGGTAGCGACTTGCTTCACATTTTTGTAGCGACTTACAGTGTTGAAGGTAGCGAGTTAGATCTAGCGAGTTAAAGTACAAGTAGTGGATTCTCCACTACGGGTAGCGACTTGTGGTAGCGACTTGGTCTGTGGCGAGTTGCTCTTTAGCGACTTGCATATCTAGCGACTTGTGTAGCGAATTGCTGCCAAAATTTGGCTAGCGACTTGGTCTGTAGCGAGTTACTACTTAGCGACTTGCTATTTTACTAACGACTTGGGATTCTAGCGACTTGGCTGTCTAGCGAATTAATTGGTAGCGACTTAGTGCATTTGTTTCTAGCGACTTAGAGCTTTATCATCTAGCGACTTGAGTGATTGTTTACGGTTTTCTCTTGATTTAGTAAAATCCCGTGAAAGAATCTATTTCCCGGTTTAATCATTGAGTTATAAAATCCCGTTTAATCTGTTAACATGTCTACCAACGTCCCTACTGTCATCTCCACTGTTGCCGAGGATGTACAAGCAGCTGGCTCAGATACTCGTCCACCCATGCTTGACAGAACTGACTACGATTCTTGGGCTCAACGAATCAGATTGTATTGCCTTGGAAAGGAAAATGGTGTCAACATTCTCAAATCCATTGATGAAGGACCATATCGGGTTGAGACGACTAGAGACATACTTGATACTAATGAAGATGGTACTCCTGTTTACGGAATGGACAGACCTAAGATGTACGATGAGCTTGATGATAAGGAGAAAAAGAGATTCGATGCAGATATCAGGGCTTCAAACATTGTTCTTCAAGGTCTTCCTAAAGACATCTACAAGCTGATCAATCATAACACTGATGCAAAGGCTGTTTGGGATAACGTTAAGATGCTTCTCTCAGGTTCAGAATTAACTATGGAAGACCGAGAATCCCAACTCTATGACGAATTTGAGCACTTCAAGATGAAACCAGATGAGAGTGTCTATGAGTACTATGTGAGATTCCATAAGTTAGTGAATGACATGAGGAACATCAGAATGACTATGCCTAACATTCAGCTGAACTCAAAGTTTGTGAACAACATGAATCCCGAATGGCACAAGTTTGTCACAGCTGTGAAGCTCACTAAAGGATTGAAGAATACAAACTATGAGCAACTCTATGCCTTCCTCCTTCAGAATGAGAGACATACCATGTTTGAAAAATTGATTCTCAATCAGTTCAAAACCAACCAGGGAGAGACAAGCTCGTCTAATGACTCAACAGCCTTCTACTCAAACATCGGAATCACAACCAAAGCATCTCAAGTCATGCCCTTGGGGAATGGTAATCACAAACTCATTCCTGATCCCATGTTCAAACAAGCTGATGCTGATGCACACGTGGGTAACATCATCAATCAACTAGCTCTTCTCATTAGTCAAAACATGAATTCTCTCCCACAAACCAACAACAACCTCAGAACTGCATCTAACCCACATAATCAAGCCACTGTTAAAGATGGAAGGATCGTGGTGCAACCAGTTCAGGAAAGACAGTATGATCAGGGAAGAGGTGGAGCTGGGAGAGGTTATGTTGGAAACCAGAATCGAGGAAGAAATGGTAACCAAGGTCAACCTAAGCCAATCAAATGCTATAACTGTGGTGGTGAAGGACACATTGCAAGGAACTGCACATCTCCAAAGCGTCCACAGAATGCTGATTACTTCAGAGATAAGATGTTGCTGGCACAAGCTCAGGACAATGGTGCTGCGTTGGATGAAGAGGAATTGCTGTTTCTTGCTGAGGGCAATGCCAAGACCTATGATGCAGATGTGGATGAGCAGCCTATTCAGGAGATAGGTCACAATCATCAGAACGCCTTTCAAGTCGCTGACTGTGATGCATACGACTCTGATGTAGATGATGGACCTACTGCACACACAATCTTTATGGCTAGCATCTCTCCAATGGTTTCTCCCAAGATCTCTTCTTCACCGCAAGCTGGCCCATCCAAGGACAAACTCATCTCAGAGGTATTAAAGCTATACGATGATGCTGATGTGCAACAGATGCATGACAAAGTACAACCAACTGAAACTATTGAATCAAATATTGAAAATATGGGTAATATCAATATTGTCCCATACGATCAATACGTGAAACAAAGTGAAAGTGAAGTTGTACAAAGTGATGCATCTTCTGCAGTCAACAATGACTATGTCTTTGATGAATACACTGCATGTGCTCCTGATGATTCCATAATTTCTGAACTAAATGCCTATAAGGAACGTGTTGCTATTTATGAACAACGTGCAAAATTTGAGTTGACCACTCGTGAGCAGGAAATGGATGACCAAGTGCGTACAGTAATTAGAAAAAGTAATTTTAGAGAAGAAGTATTGAAACAAGAATTAAATTCCTTGCAAGAAAAACTTTCTAAAACCGCTAAGCAAAAACAAGAACTTCAAGAAAATGTGAAAATGCTTAAGCAAGAATTTAATGCAAAGGAATCAAAGCTCTTAAGAGATTTTTCTAATCTGAAAACTTTGAAAAACAAACTTGAAAATAAGTTGTACATGCAAGGAAACATCATTCAGACTGCTCACATAATCACTAAGCATAGAGTTCTAAGCGATAAGCATAGCATTCCCATTATAGATAAACCCAACCCTGAGTATGGAAAGATAGCAAAAGCAGCTCAAAGTGTTATCTATGATGGCAATGAGATTCTTAAACCTAGACAAAAACCTAGTTGCATTGAGTGCACTGAGGATGACAAGAAATTAGATGAAGTCACTAGGGAGAAGATGAATAAGAAACTAAATGATCCTAAATGCAAAGAGAAGAAAGTAATTATCACTCCCCATGACTACAAGAAGGAAAACTGGATTTCCTTGAACAAGTTTAAGACTCAGACATTGTTGACTCCCAAACAAGTCTTCTGGAAAATGGATTTAGATAAGCAGAAAGCTGAAAATATTGTAGAAACAAACCCTCCCCTTCGGAAAATGCCTAGAGCGACTGTGTATCCTCCTAATACACCAATGCATCTTGTACCTAGAACAATTGCCACTAAAAGCAAGACATTAATTAGCCAATACGTTATATTTCAACTATTTGTTGATTTTGAGAAAACTTGCAAGAAAAGGATCACACCCACTGGTATAACTGAAGGAGAAAGGGGTTTTGAACAAATGAAAGAATGTTATTTAACTGAGGTCATGCCTTTCTTTAAACTTCTAAAGGATCACTTTGAGAGTCTTAAAAAGGGGATAGAAACGGATATTAAGGGAATGGAAAAGGAATTTGATGCAATAATAGTTGAAATTAATGACTATGAGCGTGCACTAAAATATAATGAGATTGAGAGAAAGAACCTGCATACATTAAATGAGAATCTTATTACTGAATGTGTTGCTCAAGATGTCTTTTTCACTGCTTCAAATTGCTCTATTAATGCTTCCAAATTTCATGAACTATCTGTGGCCCTGAAAGTCTCCCATGATCGTGTCATTGAGCTTGAAAAAACTAATTCTAAACTAAATGAGAAAATTGAACTGGATGATCATGACAATTTGGTTAAACATTTTTCTAAACTAGAAGTTGAGTATTTTAATCTACAACTAAAATATCAACATCTCAAAGAAAATGTCAAAACTTCAAATATCAAGACATCTTCAGATGCTCCAGAGTTTGATGCAGTTTTTCAAATTAACAAACGAGATGAACAGATTCAAGCTCAGTGTAACACGATCAGAAAGTTGAAAGCCCAAATCTCTCAATTAAAGGGTCAAACGAACAATATGACAGGCTCCCAAATGCCTCCTCCTTTAGATTCTCAGAATTCTAAAACGTTTCATCTTCAAAATCTAGTAAATGCTTTACAAAAGGAAAACGAAAGTTTTCTAGAAGAAAATGAAAAGGTTAAACGTCATTTCAATGAGTTATTTGAATCAATTAAAGTCACTCGTAACAAAAACAACGAACAAATAGCTTCATTGCAAAAGGAAATTGAGAATCTGAAGAGTCAGGTAAAAGGGAAAATGCTAATGATCAATGGGGAGAATGGTGTATCTAAGGCTCACTCTGGTAATAAATATGCTTTATCTGTGACATATGTCCCCCCTCATCTGAGGAACAACAAACTTGTCATTCAAACATATTTCTCATCCCTTAAGGATTGCCTAGAATGTCTGCGTGAGATTGTTGAAGAGGATAAGCTAGAGAAACCACATGATAATGCAATTGGACATGCATGCTTATATGCCAAACGATCTCAAGAAATCTTAGAATGCTTGATCACAATATGCCCAAAGACATTAGGTGAGAGAGTTAACCCTTTGATTCCATGCTCGATGCCTAAGGCCAAATATGATATGCACTCGATTCCCAATGTTTTGAATGTGAACCGTAGTGTACCCTTGAGTAGTTCAGATTCTAGATCTGTCAATGCTAAGAAAGAGAACTCAAGCGTGCCTTCTAGGAGTACAAATCTCAGTACCTCTAGTTTTAAGAGTGTGAACCGTAGTACACCTGCATGTAGTTCAGATCCCAGCACATCTAAACAGGTGGTGCAAAGAGGAGTAAAACAAACTAATGTTCCCATTCCCTCTACAGGAGTAATCGGTGACATTAAAGGGAGCAGGTCAAAGTCTCAAGACAATACAAGGAATGATAGGACCTCTCAAGCTAAGAATGTGCACTGGAAGAGAGTAGAAGAACAATCTAGGAACCTTAAGTTTGAATCGAATAAAACGAATCGTGTTGATTCTAGTATTAGCCATAGGCGTACTGTAATTAATTCGAATTCTGATACTATTTGCATACCTTGTACTGATGATTGCTTGAATTCTGTTTCTAATCATGGATGTGATGTTGATGTTCTGCCTAATGATGTTAATTGTCCAGTTAATTTTGTTAATGCTAAAATTCATGCTAAAAAGGCTAAAAGGCAAAAGCGAAAGAGAGTTAGAAAACAATGGAAACCCACAGGAAGAACATTCAGCAGAATAGGCTTTTATTGGATACCTGTTGGTCATAAGACTAATCAGATAATGCCCACTAGAAAATGGATGCCTACTGGTAGAACTATTCCCTTAAGAAGTGGTCACACTGTAAATAGGGCTAATACAGACACTAGTATTGCATCTATTCACAATGATTCCATTACCTCATTTTCTGATATGAATGCTTCTATTTCTGATGTGGGTGGTCCAACCATTGTAACTAACCAAATGGAACCCATTCTTGTATGGGGATCCCAATTATCCAGTTATCCATTCTTGTCTGTGTTCAACTGCAGATCGTTCAAATCGTTCTGTGGTACCTGGACTCAGGCTGTTCCAAGCATATGACTGGAGACCGGTCACGGCTCATGAACTTCGTGAGCAAATTCATCGAGACTGTTAGATTTGGTAATGATCATTTCGGTGCTATTATGGGTTATGGAGATTATGTTGTTGGTGACAGTGTCATCTCCAGAGTGTATTATGTGGAAGGTTTAGGTCATAATCTGTTCTCTGTTGGTCAATTCTGTGATTCTGATCTAGAAGTAGCCTTCAGAAAACATACCTGCTTTGTTAGAGATCTTAATGGTAAGGAACTGTTGAAAGGAACTCGTGGCTCAAACCTTTACACCATCTCAATCGATGACATGATGAGAGCTTCACCAATCTGCTTGTTATCAAAGGCTTCAAAAACAAAGTCATGGTTATGGCACCGTCGTCTCAATCACTTGAACTTCGGCACCATCAACGATCTTTCCAGAAAGGACATAGTTGTAGGTTTACCTAGACTAAAGTATGAAAAGGATCATCTTTGTTCAGCATGTCAATTGGGAAAAACCAAGAAGTATGCCCATAAACCCAAACCTACTAACTCTATCACAGAAGTTCTTCATATGATTCATATGGATTAATGTGGACCAATGAGGGTGCAGAATATCTTTGGGAAGAAATATGTGTTAGTTGTGGTTGATGATTATTCTAGATTCACCTGGGTCAAGTTCTTAAGGACAAAGGATGAAACTCCTGATATCATCATCAAACTCATCAAATAGCTGCAGGTTAGACTAAACAAAACTGTCAGAATTATCAGAACAGACAATGGAACTGAGTTTGTCAACAAACAACTTAGTGAATTCTATGAAAGCGTTGGAATCAGCCATCAAAGAAGTGTTCCACGAACCCCTCAACAGAACGGTGTAGTTGAAAGACGAAATCGTACTCTTGTTGAAGCTGCTAGAACAATGCTGATCTACTCAAAGGTTCCAATGTTTCTCTGGGCTGAAGCAATTGCCACTACATGCTACACACAAAATCGTTCTCTGATTCATACTATTCATGGAAAAACTCCATATGAACTTGTCCACAACAGAAAACCTAATCTATCTTTCCTTCGTGTGTTTGGTGCACTGTGCTATCCAACAAATGAGGGTCAAGACTTAGGCAAACTTAGGGCTAAAGCTGACATTGGAGTATTTGTAGGATATGCACCAAACAAAAAGGGATACCGAATCTACAACAAAAGAACCCGAAATATCATGGAAACAATTCACGTTACGTTTGATGAGCTGACCGGTCAAATGGCTCCTGGACACTCCAGCTCAGGACCCGCACTTCAAAACAGTCCTATTGGTTCATCCCTTGTTCCAAACTCCTCTCAAGAAACTCCATATGTACCTCCATCTGAAGATGATGTAAAGAAATTGTTTGATCCCATGTTTGATGAACTGTATGAGTCTACTACTAATGAGGTGCTGATCCCTACAACAGAGGATGCTCATATTCCAATGAATGAAGTCAATCCATCAGTCTCAATATCTGTAAGTCACGAAGCACCTGCTGCTGATCCTTCAGTCTCATCAACAAATCATCATTCTTCAAATGTACATCATGGAAATGTTTCTGGCATCAATGATGAAGTTAATCCCTTTGCGACTCCTGAAGATGCTCCATTTGAAAACATATTTGCTACTCCGGAATCATCATCAGAACCATCTTCTTCAGGACACATTGACTCAGCTACCTCAGTTCCTCAACAAATGCCACATGAACACCTCAGAAAATGGACTCACAATCATCCATTAGACAACATCATTGGAAATCCCTCTCGTCCTGTATCAACCCGGAAGCAACTCGCAACCGATGCCTTATGGTGCTTCTTCAACTCCGTACTATCTAAGATCGAACCAAAAGATGTTAAAACTGCTATGAATGAAGATAGCTGGTTCAATGCTATGCAAGATGAAATTCATGAGTTTGATCGTCTTGATGTATGGGAGTTAGTACCTGCTCCAGACTGTGCTATGATTATAGCTCTAAAATGGATCTTCAAAGTAAAACTTGATGAGCATGGTGATGTGTTGAAGAACAAGGCTCGATTAGTTGCTAAAGGATATCGTCAAGAGGAGGGTATAGACTTTGAAGAATCTTTTGCTCCAGTTGCTCGAATCGAGGCAATCAGAATCTTTCTGGCTAATGCTGCTAATAAGAACATGGTAGTTTATCAGATGGATGTAAAGACGGCATTTCTAAACGGAGATCTTAAAGAAGTCGTCTACGTCAGCCAACCTGAAGGATTTGTGAATCAAGAGCATCCTACTCACGTTTATCGTTTGAAGAAGGCTCTTTACGGTTTAAAGCAAGCTCCAAGGGCATGGTATGATACACTGTCAAAGTTTCTTCTATCAACCGGATTCATCAAAGGAGCAGTTGATCCTACATTGTTCACCAGGAAGTCAGGCAAACATTTGATTCATGTTCAAATTTATGTTGATGATATTATTTTTGCCTCGACTGACCCAATGGAATGTGATCGTTTTTCAAATGAAATGAGTTCAAAGTTTCAAATGTCAATGATGGGACAAATGTCATTTTTCTTGGGATTACAAATTTCACAAAGTCCCGGAGGCATTTTCATAAATCAATCTAAATATGCAACAGAGATTTTAAAGAAATTTGGATTTGATTCATGTGACCCTGTTGACACCCCCATGATTGACCGAACCAAACTAGATGAGGACCTCTCAGGGATCATGATTGACCAAATGAAATATCGGAGTATGATTGGATCCCTGATGTATCTCACTGCTAGTAGACCAGACATCTTGTTCTCTGTGTGCATGTGTGCTAGATACCAGGCTAAGCCTACAAAGTGCTGAACGATTTCCTTATCTCGGTACTTGTATCATCATCTTCTTAAACTATTTCTCTATCGTTGTAAATATTTTTCAAAAAGCAAAATACAAAAATATAAAACCAACAAAATCAAAATAGAAAAATATAAAATCATCAAAAGCCCATAAAAATCAGACAATTGAAAAACACCAAAAATATGTTTTCTCAAGACATGTCTTCTGGTATCGATAACATCTACGGTCTTAGAAATGTCATTCAATAATGGCACGAGACTTTAGATGAAGTTCGAGCAAGAGGTGTATATATTTCTTTCTAAACATATCTCAAAATGTGGCTTGCAGTTACTTCAAACTGCAACCCGTGCTTAAACTATGGCTTGCTATTATTTCAAATAGCAACCTGTTTTTCAAAGAAGGAAAGTGCTACGCTTAAACGATTTTCAAAAAAATTCGTGCACTTATCCTAAAACTAAACAAGGAAAGCATGTCGTCAAAAAGACTGCTGATCCTACACAAATGTTTTTCTTTCTACAAATTCTTTAGAAAAATATTTGTTTTAACAAAATGGTGGTAAATGAGTTGCTTGAAAATCAATCTAATTCAGAGTTTTCGAAATAAATTGAAAACTCAATCAATGACTTCAGCGCTTTTAAACTTTTCAAAAAATGAGTCATTGATTGAGGGGGTTAATGTTTTCAAATCTATATCATCTAACGGGCTTTCTTAATTATCCTACGCGCTTAATTAAAAATGATATTTGCCTATGTCGAAGGACTAGGAATTTAGGATATGATTGTTAGGTTTAGATGATTATAGTTTGATGAAACACATTATTCCCATGCCTTATATGAACTGATTGATATGTCGAATTGACTTTTATTAGTCGATTGCTATTTGGGTGATGTCGACCACCATATATCTGTATGTGTGTTCACTAACGTATGCAGGTATATTGGTATATAAGAATGTTCCCGATCCGGATCCCACAATTGAAGATGATTGGATGCCGCAAGGAAAGGGTAACGATATCTTGGGTTGACAAATGAAGAAACGGAGCTTAATTGGACTTCTATGGAGAGTTGGCATGGAAAAATGCAGTGTAAGAGGTCTCACTGCATCAGTAGATGGTTTTCTTCATCAGCAAATGAAGAAACGGAGCTTAATTTGACATCAGTTGGCATTAAAATGCAACGTAAGAAGTCTCCTGCATCAGCAGACGGTTTTTCTTCCAAACTCTACAGCAACAACAAAAGCTTCTCAACCACCTAACGTATTTTTGTGCAGGGATAATAGTGATGATACCATTTTTCTAAAACTTTGAAAAATATTGTTTTGAAAATGGAAAAATATTGTTTTGAAAATAAATCGGATTCAAAGTTTTGAAATCTACCAGACTTTATTCTGTCAAATCTTAAGTGATTTCAAATTAAATATTTTCAAACGATATTTCATCTATCAAGTCCGTTTGTACGTTAAAATGTGGTGATCTAAAGATTTAATATTATGTCATGGTATGATTTTCCTTAAAAATCAAGGTCTTTCAAAATGAAATTTTTTCTGTTCTTGTTTGATTGTGAAATTGTTTTATTTTATTTAAAGATCTCTTAAAACAATCATACCTGACACTAACAATCTTTAATGTCTTAAAATGGTCCTTATTTGTCATTTTTCAAAATCAAATCTTGCCACGTCTCTCCCCTAAAATTTTCTAAATGATTTAAATATTTTGGGATCACAAATCTCAAATGGTTTCAAATTTTTGATCGTGGGAGAGATCGTGATTTAAATCTCTTGTCTGTTTTAATGGAATTGGTTTCAGTCCTTTAAAGGCACTGCTGCCTCCATGTGCCAAACAATTTCAAATATACAATGCACATGTTGAGGGGGAGCATTTATCCAAAAACCAGAAGAGCTTTTAAATCAGGTACATTTTCTCCCATATTTTCTAAACCTTGTTAAATCACTTGGGATCCAAAATCTCAAAGGGTTTGATATTTTTGATCGGGGGATAATTTGTGATTTAATAATGAAACTTGATAAAAGGTGATTGTTTGATTCCAATGTGCAGGCTGCTCTCTCATATGTGCTAAACGCTTTCGAATCTCGAAGCACATATTGAGGGGAAGCAAATGGTTTCTTAATGGCTTTTGTGATCGTGAATGTGCTTCAAAAGAACTCTTTCCTCTATGTGATAAAATGATTTCAAATATCCTATGCACATATTGAGGGGGAGAATTTTACCAAGAAAATCAAATTGCTTTTTCTATGAAAATTGTGATCAAAGAAAATATTTCAAAGCCCTCTTGCCTCCATGTGCTAAACAATTTCTAAATCATATGCACATGTTGAAGGGGAGGTTTTCTAAATGATCAAAACTATTAAAGTACAAAATGCTTTGATCTCGTATCACAAGTACCTTGATTGTTTTTCCAAATGATTTTTCAATTGGTTTTAAGGAAGAATGAATTGTACCAAAAGACCAACCACTTTACTTTATGTATAGAGTTATAAGGATGGTGAGGTTAGGTATTAGTTCCCACTATCCGCCAGAACCGGAGGGATCTACCCAGGGACAATCCACTAGATAGTGTAGAGTCCTTAGGTATATTGAAAAAAAGGAGAAAAATGAGAAATAGGAAGAGTGCGGACTGAGACAGAGCTAGTACTGGAATAAACCCAACAAGGTTCTAGTTATGAAGTCTCGGTAAGCACTGAAGGGGTTGAAGAATGAAAAAGAAATGAATGTGAAAAAGGGTGAAAAGAAATAGCCCTCCAATAATTCAACCTTAGGGCAGTAACCGGGTTCAATACATATGCTACTGGTGGTTACTGGGAAAAAGTGTAAGTAAAGAAAAAGTAAGAAGTTGGGGAAGTCACGAATGGCTCTGAAGTATTGATCTTGGAACAACCCAAATAAGGTCATGATCGAGACAGAGTCAGGCGTGAGAAGGATAAAGAGTAAAAAGAGGAAAAAAAGTTATATGGATTCCTGAGATGTGATAGATCACCTAACAGGGACCCATCTAGGGAGGCCAAGACCGCCTATCACCCTTGATTATGGATTGGAGTGGTAGGAATATTGAGATATGTATTTCATTTCACCAACCAGAAAACCATGTTAAGTAAGAAGGAATTTTGGTTAAC
>BPTQ01000008.1:164885465-164943322 GCA_019973895.1 Chrysanthemum seticuspe | reverse complement strand
ACAACAACAACAACAACAACAACTCCTATGTGTACTCCTTTCATCGATCTCATACCACCAACTCTGTAGAACTTTGAACACAACTACTACCTAGAAACATCAGGTTACTTTGAAACAACTACTTCATTGGAATACGCATCTTTGGTCGAATCCGCATCTTTTATGGAATACGCATTTTGGTTGAATGCGCATTTTCTCTTGAATGTGCATCCTTATCGAATGCGCATCTACTACTCACAGATTTATGAGTAGTAAAAACATGGTTAATTTGACGTTTTTGTAGACTTTTGTGAGTCTTTACGTAGTTTTACCATTATTATAGTGTTTATTCACAAAATACACAAAATTTACGTTTTTATAGTTTTAGACCACTTTTTGCATAATTTAAACGTATTAACCGTCAAAATCAGGGGGTTCAAAGTTTTCAACAGTTTGACAACTTTTGAAACTTGGGGGACTAAAACTGCCAATTATGCAAATTTAATACGTTTTTCACCAGATTTTGATATTTTTGCATTTAAAACACATAAAACACTTATTTGTGATATTATTACCATTTTGATGCATTTCTGAGTGTTTTCAGATGTTTTTGCAGTTTAATTGGTACAAAAATGATGAGTATTTAGACACTCATCATCTACGCGTAAGCTATTCCTACGTGTAAGTTCTCTTTTACGCGTAAGTTGGTTTTACGCATAAGGTATTTTCTACGCCTAAGCTGGTTTCTACGCATAAGGTTACTTCATCAACAAAGTTTCATTGGACTACAAAGATCCATCATCAACACAAGTTTCAAGATGTCTCAACCACCATACTCTAGCTACTTTCCTCATGTGTATCCTCAACAACAACAACAACAACAACAACAACAACTCTATCAACAATATCCTCCACCATCACCACAACAAACGCAACAATTTCAGCAACAATTTCCTCAAGGAGCAATTCCACCACAAATGATTCAACCACCCCCTAGTCTACAAGTATAACCTTACACAAACTTTCAAAATCACCATCCATCCAAGTATGCTATGAAGGAACCGTCTTGGTTTGCAAAGGTGTGTGAAGCTTTAAGTAGCCAACAATCCATTCATGAAGCTGGATCCCTTGATAGACCTCCAATGCTCACTCCCGGAAACTACGATCAATGGGTGATAAGGTTCTTTAGGTTTTGTGATCTAAAGAAGCCACATGGGAAGTTTTTGAAGAAGGTCATTCTTGAAGGTCCATTTCAGATGCTTACTATCACTGTACCCGGAGATCCGAATGCTAATCCACCAAGAGATGATATTACCAACGTTGTCGGTCTTAATGAACTTACTACTGACCAACTTCTACACTTGGAAGCCGATGAACTTGCAATGCAATATATCCTTTTGGGATTACCCAATCCGATACTTCGTAGTGTTGATGCTCAGAAGACTGCTAAAGCAATGTGGGAGCACATTCATCTTTTAATGGAAGGCACATAACTCAATCAAGAAGACATGAAATCCAAATTCTACTTAGCATATGAACACTTCATGATTGAACCAGGGGAGACATTAGAGTCATATCATCATTGATTCTCAGACATCATCAATGACTTGGAAAAACATAACATCATTATGCCAAGAATTGCAGTCAACACTAAGTTCCTTAGTAGTCTTGGTCCTGATTGGGAAAAGTATGTTATTTTCATCCGTCAAGCAAAGAATCTTCATCATGCTACATACGGATTGTTGTACGACTATTTGAAACCTCACCAAAAGGAAGTTGACAAAGAAAGGATCATCCGTGGAGTCCCTGCTTCGCCTTCACTCCCGGATAATCAAACACTTGCTTTGTGGGCTCAAGCTTGTTATCCTCAATTCCTGACCTTACAAACTGTCTTCACAAATCCTCCACAACCAACTACTCAGATCACACCATATGATCCCTCACAAGAAACTCAACTGGTTCCATACAACAACAACAATGATCAAGCACTTTACAGTGAATCTAATGAGGATGCAGAAGCATTCGATGCATTGCAACAAGGGTTTGTCATGATTGCAAGAGCCTTCGGTCGATACTCTAACAAATCCAACAATCGCATTCGTACCTCATCAAACACAAGGAATAAAGCTGTTGTTAACAATGGACGTGTTGAAGTTCAGAATCGTGGTAATGTTCTTCAGATGGGTAGTGGTCAAGGGTTTGATGCTAATGGAAGGAATAACATGGGTGCTCCACAACAACGGGCTTAAGTGGCTGATCAGGGAAATGCTCAGAATTGGGTTAATGGTCTTCATTGTTATAACTGTAATGAGAATGGTCATCTGGCTAATGCATGCCCAAAGCCGAGGACAAGAGGCAGCGCTTATCACAAAGAGGCTTCACTCTTGGCTCTAAAGGATGAAGCTGGTGGAACTCTTACCAACAAGGAACAAAGCTTCATGGCAAATGCAGATTCTGATGATGACATGGAGGACTTGCAGGCTAATGCAGCAGTGATCTTAATGGCAAACATGCAAGAACTCCACATGAGTGACACAGGCCCAGTGTATGACACTGACGGCTTGTCTCAGGTACCGGATCAAACTATATTCTTTGCTGATCTGATATCTCAGCCAACATCTGCATCCGACGAGGATCAGAGTGTTCAACATGAGCCGTCTACATCTCATTCCGATGATAATCAAATCGATCCCGTAGTTATATTTGACGATCAAGATGACCTTATGGTTAATACTGATAATCAAGTTGACTCTGTGGTTATATTTGAGGATCTAAATAATGATCGTGTTAAGACTCACGTTGAACAAGCTGAACCTGTGTCTAATCCAAATATTGAGCTCATGACCTTAATTCAGACCCAAGAATCTCGAATGGAAATGTGCCTAGACATCAATAAGAAATTAAACGATAAAATTGCACTGTTGACTAAGGATAATGAATGCTTAAAGTTCCAACTCAACATTTTTCAAACACAAGAGAAACGTGAAAAAGGTTTGAAGTCGCTTTTGCTAAATCTTACCAAAATAAAAAATCTTTGGAAAAACAGATATGTGATCTAGTTTCATCCAAGAATGCTTTGTTGTCTCAAATAGAACAACTGAAATATGATCATAAACAACAACTTAACGCTCTCACTTCGGAAACTCAAAAAGCCAACTCTGTGTTGTTAACTTGCCAAAAACAGTTTTGTGAGTACAAAAAGCATTCAAGGAAACAAATAGATGACTGTCTTGAAGAAATTGTCGACTTACAAAACAAAATCAAAGAGTTTCGAAATGTTGTTTACAAACATGGTGAGTCAATCACAACTATTCAAAAGTTTACTTTTAAACCAAATCCAAATGGATATGGACCGAATCTTGCTGATTACAAACCAAAGTTTTCACATAGAGCATTCAAACCAAATCCTCAAGTTTACAGTGCAGAACACAGAATTGATGATTCCATTATGAGTGTTTTTGAATATAATCGTTTGGAGGAATTAGATGCAGAAGACGAAAGTCGGTCAAAATTAGAAAATGTTATTTATAACAAACCATTTAACTATTCAAAAGCAATAACTTTCGTCGCACAACAGGATAATTCTAACACACCTTGGGTTATCACGCCTACTTTTGAGTCTTCTAATGTTGGTCCCCAACCCAATACTGCATAAATTAATGGTCCTTTACCTTCACTCAGTGAAGTAAAAACATTACCCGAACGTTGTCAAATTCTTAAATATTTTGAAACATTCATATCGGACATCAAACTTTTGGAACATGAAATTGAAATCAATTCTGAAATAAAAGTTGAACATTTTCAATCGCCTCATGCGCGAGAACAAAGAGATATTTTTCAGAAAAGAATTTTACCTCATGTCCGAAATTTGAAAATGTGTGCAATATATTGGGAAAGGGATTTTCACAAGGAGCTTGGACTTATGAAAACAGTTTTCGAGAAAACAGAAACATCGATTTCAAATACTAAACGTAAAAAGAAAATGTTAAGAAAAGATGTTGATCGACTCTTGGAAGATGTGATCTGTGCTGATACCATAAATGTTGTGTTACTACATACTGTTGATTCTGTTGAAAATGTTGAGAATACCGATAATGTGTCACAAATCAAATCTTTAAAAATTGAAAGTGAGCGTTTGTTAAACGAGCTTTCAAATGCAAAACGTCGTCTTCAATGGTGTCAAAAAGATTGTCAAAATCGAGAACTCGCTTTGCAAAACAAAATCAACCAGTTGCATACCAAAACTCTTAATCCAAAACTTGAGCAACTGGATGATGAAAACGTGTCTTTAAAGTGTCAAATTTCAAAATATGAACAAGAAATTTCAAAAGTTAAAACGGAATATGGTGTCCTATTTGATTTACTCAAAAAGACTCGTGCTCAAGCGTCAAAAGATGTTGATGATCATCTTGCATATACCCAAGATGTTTTACGACAAAATGGAAACACTCGTTCTGAAAATCTAGATTTGTTACACACTATCCATGATCTAAAAGCAGAGTTGGTAAAACTTAAGCAATATAGGAATAGTAACACAAACATACTTGCACCAGGAATTCTTAGACTGCCTAATGACACATTACAAGATACTAATGTGCTTCCCTCTACTGAAACATGAATAGTTGCCTCTTTTCCCAACGCTAGCACTTCACAGCTTAAGAGCACATTAAGGAAGAATAGGAAGTTGCGACGTAAGAATAGAACAATAAAGATCTTTGAAGTAGAAAAACACCTGAGGAATTTGAATAAGACTCAAGTTGCACCCACTTTATACATTGCGTTAGACAAATGTAATAGAAAAAATGATGTAACGAATGTTGAACCTTTAAGTACTTTAAATGTTATGTTTGAAGCTTCTTGTATTGGTTGTCGTGAAAGCATGTTTTCTGGTTGTCATGATAAATGTGTTGCTAATGCTATCTTATCTCGTAAGCGGAATAATAGAAAATGGAATACCTCTAGGCCCACTAATGCGTCTAAGTCTGTGCTAGGTAAACCACCTTATAGTGTTCCGGCTACGATCATTGATGTACCCATAGTACCCCTACACCTCCTAGGAAGAACTTATCACCTAGTGCATTTACTAAGACCAAAGCTAAGACTAGTTGGAGATGGCAGAAATGGTTACATAATACACTTGGCTTTAAATGGATACCTAAAATCATAAACATATGTGTTTCAACTATAACTGCATCGGAACCCTCTAACTCTTCGGGTTCCACATCTACTTCTATTCCATCTGTGTCATCTGTGTGTAATGTAGGTGATACAGATCATCCTCTGGATTGTTGATAGCGGATGTTCCCGATACATGACAGGCAATCTCAAACTGTTATCCAACTTTGTTTCAAAGTTCATTGGCACTGTCAAGTTCGGGAATGATCACTTCGCAGCTATCATGGGCTACGGAGATTACATCAATGGTAACATCGAAATTAGCAGGGTTTATTATGTGGAAGGTCTCGGTCACAATCTCTTCTCAGTTGGTCAATTTTGTGATGGAGATTTGGAAGTTGATTTTCGGGAGAAAACTTGTTTCATTCGTGATCTACAAGGAAACGATCTTATTTTTGGAACCCGCACATCAAGTATTTATACAATTTCAATGCAAGACATGATTGCTTCATCTCCCATATGTCTACTTTCAAAGGCAACATCTACAAAATCTTGGCTATGGCACCGTCGTCTTTCACACTTAGACTTTCAAACCATAACCAATCTTGCACGTTACAAACTTGTTGAAATTCTCCCAAGATTTCGGTACTCTAAAGATCATTTATGCTCAGCTTGTGAACAAGGGAAAAGCACCCGTGCTCACTTTCCTTCAAAGGTGGAACACAACTCACAGTATGTGCTTCATCTTTTTCACATGGATTTTTGTGGTCCGATGCGTGTGCAGACGATTAACGGCAAACGCTACATCTTGGTAATTGTGGATGACTACTCAAGATGGACTTGGGTTTATTTTCTTCGAAGTAAAGATCAATCTCCATAGATGATCATCACCTTTCTCACAAAAATTCAAGTTCAGCTTCGGAACACAGTCTGACAAATCAGAACAGACAAAGGAACTGAATTTGTGAATCAAACTCTTCGTGCATATTATGAGAAAGCGGGAATTGAGCATCAAACATCAATTGCACGAACACCAGAACAAAACGGAGTTGTTGAAAGACGAAACCATACGTTAGTGGAAGTTGCAAGAACGATGTTGATAAATGCAAAACTTCCAGATTAGTTGTGGGCTGAAGCCGTGTCAAGTGCATGTTACACTCAGAACCGTTCAATGATTACTAAACGCCACAACAAAACACCTTATGAGCTTATCCACAACCGTAAACCGAATCTTAAACACTTTCATGTATTTGGATCCCTTTGTTACCCAAATAATGATCATGATGACTTTGGTAAGCTCAAAGCCAAAGCTGACATAGGCGTCTTTGTTGGATACTGTTAATACTCGAAGGGATACTGGATCTGGAATTGTCGTACAAGGGAGATTATGGAAATGATTCATGCAAATTTCGATGAGCTTACAGAAATGGCTTCTGAGCAAAACAGCTTGGAACCCGGACATAACCGTCTAAACTTCCCCCAAACCCCATCATCAGCTGAACCAAGCCTACAGCTTACTCGTCAACAAATGGAACAACTATTTGCTCCTCTGTTTAGTGATGATATTGATCAACGTGCTCCAGATGTATCAAATGTTTCCGCTGCTCAACCTGATACACCTGAAACAACAACTGTTGAAGAAGCACCTCTAATTGATTCTACAACAACAGCCGAACAAACCGCATCCAATGACGCTGAACCAGCTGATGATCTTCTGAACCATGATGTACCCCAACCTGCAGATTATAATCCAAATGCGTTCTTCAACCCTTTTGCTAATGAAACTGCCACTTCTGATGTTGCGGAATCATCTACAAGCCATTTGAATCCTCCTAATCTGCGCAATGTATATCAACATCAACCCTCCACACATTGTTGGACTAGAGACCATCCTCTTGTGAACATTATTGGAAACCCGAATCAACCAGTCGTAACTAGACAACACCTTCAGACCGATGGTGAACATTGCATTTATGCACTCACCGTCTGCCAAGCTGAACCCAAAAATATTAAAGAAGCCATGACATATGACAACTGGATTGAATCCATGCAAGAAGAACTTAACCAGTTTAAACGTCTTGAAGTATGGGAATTGGTTGCAAAACCAACAGGGGTCTATGTTATTGGTCTGAAATGGATTTGGAAAAACAAGTTGGATGCTGAAGGTACGGTTATCAGAAATAAATCACGTCTGGTGGCTAAGGGTTATAGACAAGAAGAAGGAATTGACTACGAGGAATCATTCGCACCGGTTGCTAGACTTGAGGCTGTTCGGATTTTTCTGGCATTCGCGGCTCACATGAACATCACGGTCTTTCATATGGACGTCAAAACTGCTTTTCTGAATGGTAAACTGAAGGAAAAGGTCTAGGTTAGCCAGCCAGAAGGATTTGTTGATCCAGAGTTCCCTAATCACGTCTACAAACTGAACAAGGCTCTCTACGGTCTCAAACAAGCCCCTCGGGCGTGGTATGATAAGTTGTCATCCTTTCTCATCTTTCATAATTTCGTCAAAGGATCGGTTGACCCAACACTATTCATACAATATCACGAGGAACACATTTTAATCGTTCAAATTTATCTGGATGACATCATTTTTGGGTCAACACATCTAAAGTACTCAAACGATTTTTCAAAACTTATGAAAAAACATTTTGAAATATCTATGATGGGTGAACTTACGTTCTTTCTAGGACTGCAAGTTCATCAATCACCCCGTGGTATTTTCTTGAGTCAGTCCAAATATGCTCTTGAAAATTTAAACAAACTTGGAATGCAAAACTGTGATACCTATGCCACACCAATGGCACATACCAAGAAACTGGACGCTGATTTGCATGGGAAATTGGTTGACCCTACCAAGTACCGAAGTATTATTGGGTCTCTCATGTATCTAACAGCCAGTAGACATGATATTGTATTTGATGTATATCTTTGCTCCCGTTATCAGTCGCGACCAACTGAAACTCACCTCTCTGAGGCTAAAAGAATCCTCCGATACATCAAGAGAACCATTAATTTGGGAATCTGGTATCCGAAGGATTCTGGTTTTGAACTAATAGCTTTTTCAGACGCTGACCACGCAGGTTGCTTAGATTCTCGAAAAAGTACTTCATGAGCTCTATAATTTATTGGTGATAAACTGGTATCATGGCAATTGAAGAAGCAGGATTGTACATCGCTGTTCTCAACCAAAGCCGAATATGTAGCCATGTCGGCGTGTTTTGCTCATGTCATTTGGATGAGAACACAACTCAAATACTATGGTTACGTATTTGACAGAATCCTGATGTACTTCGACAATCGAAGTGCTATCGCGATCTCGTGCAACTCCGTCCAACATTCGAAGTCTAAGCACATCGATCTTCTATATCATTTCATCAAGGAGCATGTGGAAAAGGGTATTGTTGAATTATATTTTGTAGGTACTGAATACCAACTGGCGGATCTTCTCACCAAAGCCTTAGCTCCTGCTAGGTTTACTGAGTTGATCCACCGGATTGGCATGAGGTGTTTGACTCCAGAGGAATTGGACGAACTTTTAAAACAATCTTAAAACCAGTCAAACACCAAAACCTCCTTTGTAAATAAATTTTTCAAAAACAAAAATAGAAAAATATAAAATCTGATAAAATACAAAAATATTCTTCTATCTAATTTCTTTCAAACATTGCAAGTACAAAACTTCCGTCAACACTTTGTTCTATCAAACTTTTCACAATTTTCCCGAACAAGTGTTGAGGGGGAGAAAGTAAATATTTTTTGTTTCATAAAACCTTGTACTTGCATGTTACCCAGAACTGGTTGTATCTTTGATAATGGTGGATATGTTTCTTGTTTCAAAACACTCCTCAGACCCAAATTTGTAAAATTTCTATATTTTAAAAGTCGAGGGGGAGTGTCGTCAAGTTTCTTTCCAAACTTACACTTCATACTTAACCAAATTGGAAGTTATGGGCTATGGATGAAAATGGTTGAGGTGGAGGGACCAAAATTGTAAAAAGTTTAAATTTATTTTAACAAAACCCTTCCACCTAAAAACACTGATGTGCTTTCCGTGTGTAAGTTTTAAAAGTTTATAAACACGAATTATCCGGCTATTACTATAAACACATACGAGCAAGTATACTCGTTCACGATAGCAAATGTGGGTAATGTGGAAAACTAGAAGGGGGGGTTGAATAGTTTTGCCGATTTTAATTTAGTTTCAAAAACTTTAGATTCGATATTATGTGAAATCGTATAGATGTAGAGAAAGTATAGATCTAATGATAAAGAAAGTAAATAAAGTAAAGCAAGGGATAAAAATGACACAAACGATTTATAGTGGTTCGGCTACAAGGACACCTTCCTTGCCCTACTCCACTCCCCGAGTCACCTACTCGAGAGTTCAATCACTATGTCAACAAACTCCTTCAACTTGGCGGAGAAGCCTTCACAACGTTGCTTACACCTTTTTCCGGTACAAAGCTAAATACCGAGTCCGTAACACGGTGGACCAAAACCAACACGACTATTACACAACAAATATGTGAAATATCAAATACAAGATCTTTGCTACAGAAATCTTGTGGAGGAACAAATCAATCAAGGACCCCTTGCTTGGATGACTTGTAGAATGCTCATGATCTCGCCTTAGAGAAGGACCTATATGAGAATCACTAAAGAAAGAAAGAAGAAGAACTCTCTAGATCAAGTGATCTTTTGTTAGAAGAGAATGAGAGTATATGAGAGAATTAGTAAGAAGAGGGGTGAGTTAGAATAAACAAATGGCTCTCTATTTATAGGCAAAACTTGCCACTATTCCCCGGATCCCACGGATCCCTCCCACAAGGGATCCGTCTAGTGTAAACCTAGGGATCCGTGGGACGCTCCTCTTTGCCCATGGGTTTTTTGGTTATGGGTCATGGGTCATGGGTTATGGGTTGGTCCATGGGTATTTCTTTAGATACAATGTATCTGCTGAGTACAATGTATCTAGTCAAGTGGGTATGGGTCAATACCATGGGTTATGGATATGATCCATGGGTTGTGATTTTTACCCATCCTAATAAACTATTACAACAAATAATTTATTACAACAATTGTATTAAATGGCTATATGTAAATGCTTTACAAAAATAACATGTATCCTTATAATTGTACTTAAGATAACATTATATTTGTTATCAACAAAACACTAAGAGATCGCAAAATATTAATAAACGTTTTTACGGTTTATTTGCATTAACAATCTCCCCCTTTTTGTTGATGACAAAACATAATGTTATGATGAGTAAAACTTAAGAATAGATGTGTGTTTTGAATACCCCTAAGCTTTACTTCTTCTCCCCCTTTTTGTCGAAACAAAAATTTAACCCATCGAAGAAATAAAATGTGGAAAAATAGTCCACGTATCGCTTACTCCCCCTTGACGGTAGCTCCCCCTAGTTTGGGGCGTCAAGTGAAGAAAAATAAAAAAAATCCTATAAAGAAAAGGTTAGTAGTAACATGCATAAGTAATCTTGTGATTGACGGGAATCAAGATTGGGAGCCAAGGTATGTAAACAAGGCCTTGTAATAAACCAACAAAGTGTAGTGGTATTTATGCCACATACAAGCATGTAAAAATAAGAACAAGACTTGTTCTTGAAAATGACTCAAAAGAAAAGTACTAAAAATAGAAAATAGTAATAATTATTCCTTCCATGCTTGCATAAGGTTATGGATGGAGGTTTTGATGAGTAATGGTATTGATGCGATCAAGAATGAGGTTGAGTATGAATCGCATTTCTTCCCTAACTTCTATTGCAATATCCCTAGTGGATTGGCAATGTTCACAATGTAATTGATGTGGGTAATGAGTGCGGAAATTTTCCGGGTTGTTTTGATTTGTGAGTTGCGGAAGATGTGGTGGAAAAATAGGAAAATACGGATCAAAGTCTGGAATGTTTGGAAGTGGTGGTGGAAAAGAACCTAGGTGTTCTTGTAGCTTAATGGGAGCTAAGGGTGGTGATGTTTCAAGGTCATTGAAAATTGTGTTTGGAGAAGTGGGAGGTGTCAAAAAGGCTATTTCTTTTTGTTTTGATTGTTGAGATCTTGTTGGAGTCTTAAGGAGTTCCAAAAGAGTGACTTGAGGTGATGAAGTTGGTGTACTTGTTGGTGATGAAGGAGGTGCTATAATGGAAGCATCTTGTGGTGAGTTATTTGTTGGTGATGAGCCATTCGATGATGGTTTTGCTAAGCAACAAGGCCGGATGCTAATCCGTGCGGATATCCTAGAGTTTGATTGTGGTATTTTGGAAGGTGGGAGTACAAAAGTTTGGATTTCATGAAGAGGATTGTTTGTACTAGGTGATTCATCTAAGTTGTAAGATCTTGTGGATGACATGGTGTTGTTTGTTTGTGAAGATGAGATGAATTATGCAAGCATTTTGGGAGTCCTATATATAGAAAAACAATGCATTGTAATGAATGCTTGACCCAAAATGTGGATTAAAATCTAATGATTAGATATGAATTTAAGGCATGTGATCATGAAAACACAAGCATTAAAGAACATACTCCAAAAAATGAAAAAATGTTGAAGTTTTCATCCAAAGTGAGAAAAATATAAGGTAAAAACAGCTTTTGTCTCACGGATCCCACGGATCCTTCCCTTGAGGGATCCTTCCAGCATTAAGGCTGGGATCCATGGGACCGGTGATTCACGCAGCACAAAATTTTCCTTTTAGAAACATTTTTCCTAGTGTGTGCCTATATGCAAACTATTTGGAGTTGCGGTTATCTCAACTCCTAAGAAGAAAATAAAAATAAACTAGAAGTGAAAAAAGCATACTATTATGTGAGATAACCCGAGTGCTCCTAATTCATTGTTGCTTAAATGAACGTACCCGAAAACACATATTAGTTATGTGTTCTCTTTAGCATTCAAAAGACATGAGATGCAATGAAAACGGGTTTTTACTTTGTATTAATAATGAAAAAGCGATTTGTCCTAGACGTGAGAAATTACTTTTGTGAAATTGATACGGGAAGAGGTATCATTTTTAGAAAACGTTTAAAAAAGAGGTTTCTATGTATGAATAAAAATCGTTTTATCCTTTGAAAAGAAGATGTGTCTGTAATTATATGTTTGCAACTTGTACTTATTTTGAAAGAAAATAAGAAAAATTATGAGTTATAAATGAAAAACTTATCTTGGGTTTTGAAAATTCCCGTATTGCTTTGTGAGTTGTGCGTGAAATAGAGATTCTAGACTCAGAAAGAAGAAGGCTAGTGTTTACATACCTTGTAGAGTTAAAAAGTAAATTACGACGATTGTTCCATGAGACCAAGACCAAGAAGAAGTAGGTTGAATTGTTCCCGCTTCAACGGTTTGGTGAGGACGTCGGCTATGTTGTCTTCGGACGCTACCTTCTCAATAGAGATGTTCCCCTTTTGAACATTGTCTCTTAAGAAGTGATGACGAATCTCTATATGCTTTGTGCAAGAATGTAATACCGAATTCTTGCTTAAATCGATGGCACCCTTGTTGTCACATAGAATGGCTATGTCACTTAGATGAATGTCGTAGTCAACTAACGCTTGTTTCATCCATAGTGCTTGTTGGCATGCTTTGCCGGCGGAGACGTATTCGGCTTCGGTTGTTGATATTGATAATGCCGTTTGTTTATTTGAAAACCAAGATGTTAAACAACATCCCATAAAAGTACATAACCCACTTGTACTTTTTCGGTCAACATAATCACCTACATAGTTAGAATCTGCATATACAATTGTTTCTACTCCCGTGCCCTTAGGATACCATAATCCTAATTGTGTTGTACCCTTAATGTACCTAAATATCCTTTTTACGGCTTCTAGGTGTGATGTTTTAGGGTCTTCTTGAAACCTAGCACATAGACAAACACTAAACATGATATCCGGCCTACTAGCCGTGAGGTAGAGAAGACTACCAATCATGCCACGATATTTAGTATTATCAACGGATTCGCCGTCTTCATCTTTTGTGAGTTTGGTGTCGGATGACATTGGTGTCCTAATTGGTTTTGACTCTTCTAAACCGAATTTCTTTAACATCTCTTTTATGTATTTAGATTGATTAAAGAAGATACCATCTTCTACTTGTTTGATTTGTAGACTAAGAAAGAAACTAAGTTCTCCCATCATACTCATCTCGAACTCGTCATGCATGATTTTAGAGAAATCATCACACATGTCTTGACAAGTGGATCCGAATATAATATCATCTACATATATTTAAACTATGATTATATGTGACTCTCTTTTCTTAGTAAAAAGTGTGTTGTCAACTAACCCCATGGTATAGTTGTGTTTGATTAAGAATGACTTGAGTCTATCATACCAAGCTTTTGGAGCTTGTTTAAGACCGTAAAGGGCATTCTTTAACTTATACACATGTTTAGGTTTTTCAAAATCGATGAAGCCCGGAGGTTGAGCTACATATACTTCTTCATTAATAAAACCATTTAGAAAAGCACTTTTGACATCCATTTGGTAAAGCTTTAGATCATTAGCACAAGCATAAGCAAGAAGTATTCTTATAGACTCTAATCTAGCCACGGGGGCATAGGTCTCATCAAAGTCTATTCCTTCTTGTTGGTTATACCCTTGGGCAACGAGTCTAGCCTTGTTTCTAGACACTACTCCGTTTGCATCTAACTTGTTTTTATAAACCCATTTGGTTCCTATTATGGTTTGATTACTAGGTGGAGGGACAAGTGTCCAAACATCATTAGAAACAAATTGATTTAATTCTTCTTGCATAGCCATTACCCAACTTTTATCTTTTATGGCTTCTTGTGTATTCTTAGGTTCTATGGTTGAAACAAAACAAAATAGGCTACTTTGGTTTTGAACTTGAGACCTTAAGGTTCTTTTGTTTAACTTTCCTATGACCTTATCTACGGGGTGATCTTTGGACTCTTTAATGTTTATGAGTTCATTATTTGAAGATTCTTCTTCTTCTTCATTTATCTTTTTCTTTATTACAATAGCTTCACTTTCTACAATCTCGTCATCGACAAAAGGTGGAGAGGGTTTGGGTGGACTTTCATCAAATTTTACATTTAATGACTCTTCTACCTTCATTGTTTCTTTGTTTAATATGACGTAAGCTTTGCTATTAGGAGAGTAACCTAGAAAGATACATTCGGTTGACTTAGGATAAAATTTTGTAAGGTAATCTTTAGTGTTAAGAAGAAAACATTTGCTACCAAAGACTCTAAAGTGATCTAGCGTAGGCTTTTTGCCTCGAAGTAACTCGTATAGAGTTTTACCTAAAATTATTCTAATTAAGACTCGATTAAGTATGTACGTTGAAGTATCAACGGCATTGCACCAAAAATTTTGAGGTATGGATTGCTCATTAAGCATGGTGCGACTCATTTCTTGTAGGGTTCTATTCTTTCTTTCAACTACCCCATTCGATTGTGGAGTGCGCGGAGCCGAGAAGTTGTGAGTAATACCATTAGCGTCACAAAAGGCTCCAAATTGCACTTCATTATCGAATTCCCTACCATGATCCGTTCTAATAGACACTATAGGACTTCCTAGTTGTCTTTGGATTTTCTTGCTTAATATTTCAAAATAATTAAATGTTTCCGTTTTATTCTTTAAGAATTTTGTCCATGTGTACCTAGAGTAATCATCCACTATGACCAAAGTGTAGTAGTTGCCTCCATAACTTTGGATAGCGGATGGACCAAATAAATCCATGTGTAGTAATTCTAGACACTTAGTTGTAGATACCATGTTTTTAGCTTTGTGACTAGAATGAACTTGTTTTCCTACATTACAAGCATCGAAAAAGTGATGTTCATATTTTAACTTAGGTAGATCTCTTACTAGATCTTTGGATGATAGCGATTGAAGAAGTCGCATATTGGCATGACCCAATCTTCGATGCCATAAGGTCGAAGTATCATCCATAGAAGTAAGACAAAGTTTGTCTTTAGGTTCATTGCCGATTTTAATAACATAGACTCCATGTTTCCTAATTCTTCTTCCTATGGTTATGCCATTTTTTAATATCTTACTACCGGTTTCGGTAAAAAGTACATTGCACTTTTTATCACATATTTGTCCTATACTTAAGAGGTTAAAGTTTAGGTTTTCTACGTGACACACATCATTAATGGTTAGAGATTTGTTAGAAATCATACCTTTACCGATGATTTTACTTTTGCTATTTCCAAACACCACATTTCCTCCATTGAAGGATTCATATGTGGAGAATAGATCTTTATTTCCGGTCATGTACCTCGTGCACGCGCTATCCTTGACCCATTCATCCGGATCTAGGTCGACCTTTAAGCACACCTAAGAAAACAATTAACTCAAAAGTTTGGTCCTCGTTTGTTCATGGGTCCATTAGTGTTAAACATTCCATTCATGTTAGACATGTATGGATAAGGTGAATATGCATTCCATGGTGCAAAGTTTTGAAAGGGAAAACCATTTTGCATATTTGGGTTCCATCCCATTTGATGGTTACTTCTCGGGTAAACATTATTAGGTCTCCTAGATGGATTAGGTTTCGAAAAAGATGGAGCTTTGTTTCTTGCAAAAATAGGATTATATTTTGGAGGTGGTTCTCTAGTGGTAAAATGAGTTGGTTTCTTCTTATTAACGATAACAAAATCAGTTCGTGATGAAGAAGCTATGTTATTACCACTGTTTGCTTCAGCAGACCCACGGATCCCTGGCTGTACACTAGCCGGTTCCCTTTTTGTGGGATCCGTGGGATCCGCCACAACAGTGGCTTGTTTTCTAGTGCCTTAACAAATTGTGTTTCTTTGTTTTCACTAGTTGACGCATCAAGTTGTTGAATACCTAAACCTTTTTGGTTTTTTTCGGTTTTAGCACTATCTAATATCATATCTAAAGTATTCGTACTCATTCTAGCAATTTTAGAATCTAGTTGATCAACTAGTGTTTGAAGTTGAACGCAAAGTTCACATTCACCACTTGCTATTTTACCCTTTTCTAGATGTTTCAATTTTGCTTTTAATTTTATGACTTCCTTATCTAAACGTTGGTTTTGACTTTTTAAAAGCTTGTTTTTGTTAATTAGTTTTAATCTAATATTGCAAAGTTTGTCATATTCATTATGCAATGAGTCATCATCTAGTGATAAGCTACTATAGTATTCGTGACATACCTCGTCATTTGCCATGAGACAAATTTCTTCGTCCTCCTTGTCGCTCATTCCCCACGTGCCGCTCACGAATGCCTTTTGATCATCCCGTTTGGGACACTTACTAATAAAGTGGTTTGGGTCCCCACATTTAAAGCAAGCACGATCATCCCTTGGCTTCTCGTCCTCTTTGCTTTTTCGGAATCCTTTCTTGTCGTCATATGGTTGTTTGACGTATCTTCCCTTCCTTCTAAAGAACTTTTTAAAGTCCCTTACCGCCATAGCATACTCCTTGTCATCACTATCCGAAGAGGAGTTCTCTTCATCGCTCGAGGCCTTTTTGGCTTTAAGGGCTGTTAGGAATTAGAAAATTCCATGTTAAAGTGTCGGTCACCCCAATTATGGTGTAGCATATGTTAGCTCGTAGACGTGTCGTTATTTACGTTATTTAGTAGTTAATTAGTTAGTTTGTAGCTTAGTTTAGTTTAGTGTAACACCGTGGAGGAAGGACGGGTCTTTACCCACTGTATGCCTGATCCACAGTCCGATAGGAGGACGTAGTATTTGTAACTATAAATACCCCTTCCATCCTTGGAAGGGGTGTGGCTTTTTTTAATCTAACCTTTCTTTTTTATAAAGCAACTCTCTTTCAAGAACCTCCTCTCAACTCTCTTCATCTCTCTAATGGCTTTCTTATATCATCACAATCCTAGACCACCCGAATCATCAAACAACATAATATACACTATCCTACAATTGGTACCAGAGCCAAGGTTGTGTTGTTTTGATGATTTGCATGGTTTTTGAAGCGGTTTTGTATACGGTTTGGTTGATTCGTTAATGCGGTTTGATCCATGGTTTATTGTGTTGTGATTTGTTGTGGTTTTGGTATATGTGTTAAAACTGTTTTTAGTACTATTTTAATAGACTGAAATATTTTCCCTACATTATTGATAACAGTTTTTAACAATGTTTTAAGTACCAATGTGTTGTTACAATATATGGTCTTTGTCATTTTTGTCCAAAACAGTGTTTTACAATCATTTTCTTATGAATTGTTTGTACCAACGTGAAATCTATTAGTGGTCAAATGGTCAGAGTTCTTTTGGAGGTCAAAACAGGTCTAAAGGGGAGCAGTCTGTATGCAGTCTTTGGGTCAGATTGGTACAGCTTTCTTCAAAGCGAGTTGTCAATTCTGTCCAGATGCGAGTTGAAGTGACTGTCCAGGTTCAATGTATTTTGGATGAGTGTTGTACTTATTCTGGATGCGAGTTATGCTTAGTCTGGATGCGAGTTGTGCTGATAAAAATGCGAGTTGCCTGTCTGTGAAAAGCACAATATGCAGTTTGTCACCATGTCCAGATTCAGTGAACCAGTAAGCGAGTTGGGTACTAACTTAAAAGATATGGGTTGACTATTTAGTCAACTGTGAGTTGCTTACTAAAGTCATAAGGGAGTTGTCACTTTTGCTATGTGAGTTGTCATGCTGCAAAATGATGCGGGTTATAAAGGATGCGAGTTGTTAAAACGCTTTTTTGAAAGCGATTTGAGTTGGTAATGATGCGAGTTGGTAGAGTTGCATGTTGTGTACTCGCATTTTTGAATGCGAGTTGTTTTTTTTTGAACTAAGCGAGTTGCTGTCCAAAAACTTCAAACATCAAGACTTACCAGTCGACTTCAGGTTCTCAAACCCTCATCAGTCAAGTGCTAAATGAAAAACTCAAAAGATCTTAACAACATCATTAATCACAGCAACAACAAACTACCATCACATCTCCTCATAACATGACTCAATCTATTTAATACAAGTAAAACATATCTCAGATTTGATTCAACTCTTTCTCCAATCTTTATAAGATTTTTTTTTGTTGATCAAATATCATCATAGATCGAATACCATATGTTTAATCATACACTTATTGGATCTCAGTCACACTTTCGCTTTATTAAGCCTATTGAAAGCCATCATACGAATGTAAAAAACCATCATTGATCTAAGTAACAAAGACACTATTTGAAGACTATGCTTCTTGGTCATGTTCGAACTTCAAAATAAAAGAGTATAACAAAAATTTGTTATCCCCTTTGCTCCTGTTCGTTGGTTCAAAGAAACAAAAGAACACGAATTAATATTAATACCCTACCTGTGTTTGTCCGTATTGGATCTCGTTGCCAGCTCAAATACTCTAGCCATCCCTGTGGCTTATTCGTCCTACCACATGCCATCCCTGTGGCTATGACGATGAGCCTCGAGCTAACCATGTGGCAAGATCGATTGGAAAAAAAATTAATGAAGGTTTGTGAGGCGTTTGGTATATGGATTGAGATAAAGGGAGGCGACTAATATTGATTTGTGAGTAGGTTTTTGTTTCCTGGAGTAATATTTTTCAAAGTTATGATTAACTGATGGGGGGGAGCACTTTGAAGTATTGTCATTAGGGTTTGTGTGAGGGATTTTAGGTGGTGTGGGTGTAATACAATGGTGTTAAATACACAAATGATTAGGGTAAATTGATAAAAGGCCGAACGTGCATATGGATATCCTTTGGGTCGGTTTGTAAATCATTGTGTTGTTGGGCTTTAAGCTGAAATTGATTGGGCCGTAAGAGTTGAGTTTGAGATTATCTATTGGTCATGTATGACATTTGAAATCACAAATCTCGTATCTTGATGATTTTGGACGCTTGGGTCTCAGTAAGAATTTCAGTTGGTGGACCGAATGCTTAAGATAGATTACTATTAAGCTTGCTATTTGGTGAATTGGATATTGAGGTACTATGGATTATTGAAGTGTGCTAATGAACCTAATTTAACGTAATATGTGATCTATATTGGGGTTATTCTTTTATGAGCCAAAGTCATTCTGTGCTAAATTGGACCGGGTTGTGTGATATTTGGATATGTTTATCGACCGGGCCTAGAAGTGCTATTAGACGTTCCGAAGTTAGTAATTGATATTTGACGAAGGCTTGGAATATGTCAACAGTACATCTACTTTGGATTTTATGATTATACACACAAGTAATCATGCTATCATTGGTGTTGAGTTAATTTCGTCCGTAGGCCGTGTTTTTTTTAATGGATGTTGTTCTTGGATATAACGGATATAGTGGGCTACTAATTGGACCAAGCTTGAATTGGATGTGTGATGAATTGGGTTTGGATGATGGTCAGATGAGCTTTTCGAAATTGGATTTTATGAGATTTGATTAAAATGAGAATGTGTTGAAAAGATTTGATGATGTGAGTTGATGAAATGATGAGATTCGTTATGATGTTTGGAAATTTAGTATGATGATGATTGTTGTTGTGGTATGAGGGTTGATACTTTGGTATATACATTTTCACGATGATTATTATGTCACGGCTTGGCTTGAGTCGATTAAGGTTGACTACGGAGTTGGTTGTACGGTATTTCTTATTTGACTTTGAAGTGAAGTTTTTCTGGGCGCGGTTACTTATTTCGTCTTCTTTCTTTCTACCCTTCCTCGAAGATGACTTGTTTGGGCATTTATTGAGTATGATAAAGACTTGGCTATTTAGTTACATTTGTGATTCTTTCTCACTTAACCCACAACGTAGCTATCACTTCGGTGTCTCACTCAGTTGAGAATGTCAAGAGGTTTTGTACATTGGGTACACCGTTTCTTTTCCACAAGGTTGAGTACAAGTTTAAGTAATAAATCTGAGGAATTCTACTTCATGATCAAGTCTGGTATATCGGGTTTACTTCACCAAGTGGTCACAACAATAGCCGACAGATTACGTGAATGGTGTGCTTACCAAAGTGTTGAATGGCTGAGATGTGATCAGAAACTCCCATGAGATATTCTGAATGTTTAAGATACTTCACAGTCTAAGCAATTTTTTCAAGAATCCTTAGTGTCTTTCATGACTCCTCAAGATGATTGCTTATGACAAGAACTTCTCGTGCTAGTGGTCGTACACGTTATGATGCTTCCGAAAGTTCGAAACCATCATGGGGGAGAAACGTGTATTTTGGTGTGTTACGGTCAACCTCAGGGGGAAGTAGCTTATACTACTCGACTTAGTATGGTTTGTGAAGTTGTCTACATATGGGTATAGAATTGTTGATGATGTTGTTGATGTTGGAAAATGAACCGTTGATGAACCGCTGCATGTTCCCCTAAAACAAGATATTCACCGAAACCAAAGTTGTCATAACACATTCAAGCTGACATTGTTTACGGTTTTGTCTTGATTTTGTAAAATCCCGCGAAAGAATCTATTTCTCGGTTTAAATCATAGACTTGTAAAATCCCGTGACAATGGAAACATCCTGGTAATAGTAAAGTGCACTTCCAGATCTATCTTACGGTTTATTCTTGGTTTTGTAAAATCCCGCGAAAGAAACTATTTCTCGGTTTAAACTATAGAATTGTAAAATCCCGTGTTGATGGCATCATCCTGGAGAAAGGGAAAGTGTAATTCAGGATCTTTTCTGATGTTGGTGTTACGGTTTCTACTTCAAAGAAGGGATAAAGGGTGTACTTCATAAATTGGATGTGTGTTTGTATATTCGTCATGGCAGTTTGGTTATTACATGGTTTTACGGGGTTATGTGCTTTTAACCATGGTCGGGATGGAAACCCTTATCATAGTTCACTTAAAAACGTCAAAGGAGGCTAGACTTGAGCTTTTAACAAGATGATATGACAACGGCTTTAATTCACTATTATTTATTTGAGGTTGAAGTGAAATATCACGGGAGAGTGTACTTAGTATCTGAAGGTATCGGGGATGGTTGGATGAAGATTCTTCAAGATCCTTGTTCGAGCTTATTATCAAAAACGAAGACTTAGAAATCTAGCTATTGTTGGGTGTCTTTTACCTTTTCTTTTACCACTTGGAGGAATTGGGCTCTTACCACCACAAAATAACTATCACTTTAAGGAGTTACGTTGTAGTGCTCAGTGTCACATTCAATTGTGGATTTTCAAGAAGTGATGTACGTCTTATACTTGATGGTTGGTTGGGTGAAGAGTATAGAGTACTTAGAGATGTTAATGGAAATCGACACCGCTCTTTGTTACATATGTGCAAGTTTAAGTCACGAGTTCGGGTTAGTTTACTTCAGGGTCAAATTCATCATATTGGGTTATCTCCATCAGCTATCACGACAAAGAGCCTACTGAATGATAATGGGATTGATAATGGGATTTATTACAAGTTTTGCCAAGAGATGATGAAAAGAGAGAGATTATGACGTTTGAACACAACAGTTCAAGCCTCGTTCTCTAAAGAAAAGAAATGTGTACATTTCAGTGCGCATTATCTTCGAAAGAAGAGAAATCTTCTTATGACATTTGAACACAACAGTTCAAGCCTCGTTCTCTAAAGAAAAGAAATGTGTACGTTTCAGTGCGCATTATCTTCGAAAGAAGAGAAATCTTCTTATGACGTTTGAACACAACAGTTCAAGCCTCGTTCTCTAAAGAAAAGAAAAGTGTACGTCTTAGTGCGCTTTATCTTGGAAAGAAGAGAAATCTTCTTATGACGTCTGTTCACATCAGTCCAGGCCTCGTACTTCATGATTATGGCGTCTGCAGATAACACTTTAGGCCCCATACTTCACAGAAAAGAAAAGTGTACGCTTCAGTGCGCTTTATCTTCAAAAGAAGAGAAATATTCATGTTTATGACCATTCTCGTCGACATTCTTCATCAACATGCTTCATGCTTTTTCCGTGCGCTATAGTCATCAAGTGAAACGGACTACTGATAATTACTCTTATTCCACTTGCTCAATATAATGAAGATGGCGACATCATGTGCTAATTTTGCGGGGGAGAAGTGTGAATAGAATACATTTGGATGATAATCACTTGTTTAATCAAGAATGGCATCTCCGTATGCAATTCTTGAGGGGGAGAAGAAGTGTGAATTTTTTGCATGGTTGATTGATATTTGAAAATATATGGTCAAACGGCTCCTAACTCATGTAAGAACCGAGCTTCTTCTTATAGGATCATCTTCACATGTAGTTTCTTCTAAGAGCAGTTGGTTGACATCTTCACACGGGCTGATATGATTAAATGACAAAGTGCTTCTAGTTGCTGGGCTGATTTATTTGATGAACATCTTTCTGTTCTTGTTTGATTGGGAGGGATTTTAATTAAGGAGATTTGCTATTTACAAGTTAACGAGAATGCCTTTGGTGTGAAGAAGATGTTAACTGTCTATTTCCCCATTCGGACAATCTTGAAGAAGGTCGAGTCTACAGTCTGTTCTACATTTTTTGCTACATGTTAGAAGGCTAAATACAAATTGCATTTGATGATCTAAAGACTTCTTCTTAATCCGGGCTGAGAAGAACATTTGAAAATATTCGTCAGTTTAGGGGAGATCACTAATTAGGGGAGATTGAAAAGCCAAATTTAATCCCCAATTAGACTTGCTCATATTCTTCAGCAAGTTGATTCTCACAAATACATATGAGCTTATGATGTTCTTCTCAACAGATTTCTAGTATACGGGCTTATTATGTGTTGCTGATTATGAATCATCAAAACCAGAAATGGGGAAGGAGACACGCATATAAACACGAGTAAACATTGATGAACTTAATACTTCTAAGTGATTGAAGATATCCCGGGAAGACTAATGTCCTTACCGCAGAGAAACCCAAGGTTTGACTCATGGCGTTTAGTGCTCTTATTCCAACTATGTGGGGGAAGAGATGGAAGAGTTAGTTTTTGAAGATAAAAGAGGTACACAAGTATGACATATTCAGGGGAGATAAATGTGTAACATGAAGGAGGTGTTATAAGTTATTCCTTCCTTGAGTATTGATGTACTTTGGATTCTAGAGCTTCATAAATGATCATTAGGGAAGAAAAATGTGAACATTGGGGAGGTGTTTTCATTCCCCTCATGATGTGTATTCGGGAGAGTTCTCGGGTATTGGTGTACTTCGGGTTCTTGAGCTTCATATATGATCATCAGGGAAGAAAAATGTGAACATTGGGGAGGTGTTTTCATTCCCCTCATGATGTGTATTCGGGAGAGTTCTTGAGCATTATACAAAGAGACTGACAGCATCAATTCAACTACTTGGGGGAATTGTTCTCTTGACACCTTTTGGAATGGATTGCTTCAGACTTCAGTGGAAAAGGAATTTGAGAAGATTATTTAAATGTGGGATGATACGTTGCTGATTTTCTATTGGATGATATAACCTCGATGGAAGAATCACAATGATCATTCTTAAAAGGAGTAGCAAGATCGATGATAATGGTGTGCTTCTTTGTGCACCTGGCTAAGGGAAGCTTGAAAGAAAGCTTTGAATCTGCTCAGCTAAAGGATTTTCGGTTTGGGGTGAAGCTGCCAAAGTCTCACTTTCAGACGGTTCAATTTCTTTCTTCAATTCAAGAGCCTCGGAAGCTTTGGTGGTGAATGTTTTAGGGATGATGACTTCTACCTTCTACAACGGGGCTGCTCGATATCCTTATCTCGGTACTCGTACCATCATCTTCTTAAACTATATCATCTAATCTATCTGTGTATATATTTTTCAAAAAGCAAAATACAAAAATATAAAACCAACAAAATCAAAATAGAAAATTATAAAACCAACAAAAACCCATAAAAATCATAAAATTTAAAAATACCAAAAATATGTTTTCTCAAGACATGTCTTCTGGTATCGATAACATCTGCGGTCTTAGAAATGTCATTCAACAATGGCACGGGACCATAGATGAAGTTCGAGCAGAAGGTGTAAATATTTCTTTTCTAAACATGTCACAAATCAAATGGCTTATAGTTATTTCAGACTGTAACCCGCGCTTCAAAAATGATGGCTTGCAGTTATTTCAGACTGTAACCCGTGCTTAAATATGGCTTGCTATTACTTCTGATAGCAACCCGCTCTTCAAAGAGGAAAGTGCTGCGCTAAACCTATTTTCAAATATTTCGTGCACTTATCCTAAAACAAAATGAGGAAAGTATGTCGAAGGACTGCTGTTCCCACACAAATATTTTTCCGTCTAAAAAATTCTTTAGAAAAATATTTGTTGTATTCAAAAATTGGTGGAAAATGAGTTGCTTTCAAAACAATCAGATTCAGAGTTTTTATAAAATTTGCAAACTCAATCAATGACTTCAGCGCTTTTAAACTTTTCAAAAATTGAGTCATTGATTGAGGGGGAGAATGTTTTCAAATCTATATCATCTAACGGGCTTTCTTAAATATCCAACATGCTTAATTAAAAATGATGTTAACCTACGTTGAAGGACGAGGTGCCTAGGATATGATTGTTAGGATTAGATGATTAGAGTTTGATGAACACATTATTCCCATGCCTTTACATGATCTGATTGAGATGTTGCATTGACTTTTATTAGTCGATTGCTGTTTGGGTGATGTCGACCACCATATATCTGTACATGACGTATGCAGGTATATTGGTATATAAGAATGTTCCCGATCCGGATCCCACATATGAAGATGATTGGATGTCGTAAGGAAAGGGTAACTATATCTTGGGTTGACAAATGAAGAAACGGAGCTTAATTTGACTTTTATGGAGAGTTGGCATGATAAAATGCAACGTAAGAGGTCTCACTGCATCAGCAGATGGTTTTCTTCATCGTCAAATGAAGAAACGGAGCTTAATTTGACCTCTATGGAGAGTTGGCATGAAAAAATGCAACGAAAGAAGTCTCACTGCATCAGTAGATGGTTTTCTTCCAAACCCTCAGCAACAACAACAAAAGCAGCTCAACCATCTAACGTATCTTTGTGCAGGATACCATTTTTTAAACAATTTTGAAAAAAATTGATTAAATTGTTTTGAAAATGGAAAATATTGTTTTGAAAATTAATTGGACTTAATTTTGAAAATCACCAGACTTCATTTTATCAAAACTTAAGTCACTCAATCATCGACTACTGTCATGGATTGAGGGGGAGAGTGATTTAAAATAAAATATTTTCAAACAACATTTCTTCACAAAAGGTCTGATTTGTACAAAATAAAGTGGTGATCTAAAGATTTAATGTTATGTCATGGTATGATTTTGTTGGGAATTCTGTGAAGTATGAATTATGTTGAAATTACTGCTGAAGGAATCTGCTGAAGTACATGGATTCTGCTGAAGGAATCTGCTGAAGTACATGGATTCTGCTGAAGAAGGACTTCTGCTGAAGTTATATTATAGTATAGTTGGTTTCTACGGATATAGACATTCCGTATATTTATTAGTTTGTTAGGATTTGCATGAGCTATTTTAGGTAGTGATATGCATTTATTTTATATTATTGTTTTCTTCTTTTGCTAGCATATAGAATAGGCTCCTTGCTCCTTGAAGATTTAGCAACAGGAGAAGAAACATCAGATGTAAGTGCTACATCAGCCAATATGCCAAGGGATGCATGAATATTCTCTTCGTCCTCCTCCTCAGAAGAATCCAAACTTCTCTTTTTACCTTTCTGTCTTAGTAATTCCTCCAAGTTCTCAACTTTAGTCTCCAATTCCACAATCTTATTACCAAGAATAGACTTGGTTTCTGCAAGTTCTTTCTTAAGACCAGTCACCTCACCTGTAAGCTTGTGCATCAGAGCATATAATGAGGTAAGTGTAATAGGATCCTCATCTGTATCAACTGATTGATCAGTTGGAATTGGAACTTCATTAGACTGTTCAGGAGTAACATTATCCTGATCAACATTAGAACATCCTTCACCAAATGGAGTCCTAACAGGACTTGGTGTAGGCAGTCTATCAATATCAACCTGAACTTCATCAATATTAACCTGAACTTCATCAATGGAAACTTGTGTAGGAGCTTGACTAGGACATGGGCTAGGTGAAGGTATAGATGCCTCAGCAACAATAGAAGGACCCTCATCACCATCTACTGAAAGATTTCCATCAGTAGGATTGGAAGAAGGTAAAACAACATTAACCTCATTAGCAGTCTCATTCTCCTGAGGTAACATGGCAACTAACAAAGGAAAATGTGTCCCCTCAAATTTAGTTCTCATCGTGGCAAATAACTTAGGAGTCAAAACACTTATGGGATGAAAAGCTTGGGTTTGTGTAGAAACATTCAATATCATCTGTAAGAACCTAGGGTACATCAAAAACTTACCCTTTTTCCTAGTTATATTTTCTACCATATTATCAAAGATAAACTTAGAAAAGTTATAAGTCAAACCCTTAGATAAACAAACAATACCACATCCCATTTGTGTTGAAAACTGATCCCATCCTCCAGACTTATTGCTCATACACTGGAGCAACGTATGAACCAAGAACCTCCACATAGGACACAGCTTATTTTTTAACCACATATCTGTCCCTTTGATATCCAATCGCTCTAAGCCCTTCAAGTACCATTGTAGAATCAGAATGATAAACTCCATTCTCATCATCCAAGCGAAGTTGTCTTCTGATCAGTTCCTCTGTCACCACATACTCTTTTCCATCAACACTTGCAACTATCTCAGTATCACTTCTTCTTTCTGCCGATGCCCAGAATTGAGTAACCAAGGATTCATATATAGCATTTGGAGAATGCGTTAATGCATACTGAATCTTTGATCTTTGTAAGAATGAAATCATCGGCCTATACAACTCATCTCCTCGAGCAGTTCCAAGAAAAGCAATCTTATTATGATCATGTTTAAATTGAAGCGCCATGAAAGATTTTGAAGATTAGGGTTACGATTTTGCACAAAAGGAAGTGTTTTTAATGAGAGTAATAATCGAATCACTTAATGTGGAGCGAAAATATGCCGGTAGAGAATAAATAGAAATTTCCCAATTTTGGTCAAAGTTGACCAAAGATGACGTGGATTTCTACTTTTACTCGCATTCACTTATAACTTCGGTAGAAACGGAAACCATTCTGCTGAAGTAGAACAATCAGCAGAAACAGAATACTTCTTCAAGAAGTTTCAGTAAATATCTTTTTACTGTTTCACCCACACACATTAATTCTCTTACCACTTGAACCCGTCTATAAAACAATCCCAATGCACACAGACTTCTTCATCAAAAATCCCCAAACAATATTTCAAACCCTAATTCCACCAATACTCCAAAATTAACCATAATCAACATGAGTACCAAACCTGAGATCATAGATCTCACAACAACATCCTCATCATCATCATCATCATCTAGTGAAGATACCAATCCATGGCTTCATTATTTTCCAAAACCATATCCACTACCAAAGAAATCACCCTTTCTCTCTTCATCAGAAGATGAAAGTGTGGTAAATCCAAGTGATTCTGCTGATGATTCTGATGACTCCTATAAGGAGGGAACATCTTACTCCCAACCCCCAGCACCTCGGCCTCAACGAAGGCCACGAGCCAAAAATCCACCACTTCCAAAAGATAGAGAAGTGGTTCTCGGTCTTTCTGCATCAGGTTTTGGTGCATCATCACATATCGTATAAGGGAAGAACTTAAAGAGAGTAGATGGGTTGCATTTTGGTTGAAATACATAGATGAAGCACAAAGGACACATTATTTTTCTCCATCATCAAATGTGGTCATTGTCATCATCAATCATTTGCATCAATCCATCCTCTCCATTTTGATCCTTAGCATCTGTTAGGGTTGGTTATGCTCATCACAAAGGCATAGCCAGCATTTAGTGTGAAAGATGTGAGCGATCATGCATATCCAACAACCTGTTAGATGTTGGAACGGATGATATGTAATAGATTAGGACTATTAGATCATGTAGATGCATTTGATGTTGCTAGTATTCTGTAAGCTGTAAGCTGTAAACTGTTTCTTGAATGAATGAATTATTGCTTTAGTACTTCTTTTGATTGAATCATCTAACTTCAGTACATTATCTTCAGAAGAAACAATTGACTAACTTCAGCACTTTGTACTCAGTAGGAACAAGCTTTAGTACTTCAAACCAAATCTCAACTGATCAGAACAGACACTCTGCAAAACAGAACAAACACAGAAACAAACACAAACCAACAAAGAGAAACACACTAAGATTACATTAGCAGGTTAGAGTTAGTTAAAATCAACCAAATATACAAAATTACATAGCAAAATGCAAAGTTATACACAAATCCTCCCCTGAGGCATATGCCTCCCCTGAGGCCTATGCCTCCCCTTAAACTTTGCAGTTAAGGGTTAAGCATGCCAATATGGACCACAAGGTATTGAAACCTTGGTCCTTCAAAAGCCTTTGTTAACAAATCTGCCACATTATCATCAGTATGAATTTTGACCACATTTATCAAATTTTTATCATATGCATCTCTTATAAAGTGGTGCCTGATTTCAATATGTTTTGTTCGACTGTGAAAAACTGGATTTTTAACAATGCATATGGTACTTTGATTATCAATAAAAATTGTTGTGTTCATGAAATTGTACCCATAATCCAACAACTGATTTTGAATCCAAAGAACCTGTCCACAGCAATTTGCAGCAGCAACATACTCTGCTTCAGTAGATGAGGTAGCCACAATAGTTTGTTTCTTGCATTGCCAAGAAATCAATCTCTTTCCAAGGAATTGGCAACCTCCAGTGGTGGACCTCCTATCCAGATTAGCACCAGCATAGTCACTATCACTATAAGCTTCCAACTTAAAAGGAGACTCTTTTGGGTACCAAAGACCTAGAAAAGGTTGGCCTTTGAGGTACTTAAAAATCTTCTTAACAGCATTGAGATGGGAAGTCAGTGGAGTAACTTGATGTCGTGAACAAACACTCACAGCAAATGTAATATCAGGCCTGGAAGCTGTTAAATACATCAAAGACCCAATCATAGACCTGTATAAATGAACATTCACAGGTGGATCAGCTTCATTGTTGGTCTTTGTCTTTGGAGCTTCATAAGGTGTAGTGGCAGTCCTTACACCCTCCATACCAAACTTCTTCAAGATGTCCCTCACATATTTGTCCTGACTGATAAAGATACCATCAGGTTTCTGCTGAACTTGAAGACCCAAGAAGAAAGTCATCTCTCCCATTGCACTCATCTGAAACTCTCCCTTCATAAGCTCCTCAAACTCCCTGCACCAAGCTTCCTTTGTGGATCCAAAAATAATGTCATCCACATACACTTGCACAAGAATTATGTCAGTGGAATTCTTCTTTAGGAAAAGAGTCTTATCAATTGCACCTCTTCTGTAACCATGCTTCAGCAGAAATGTAGAGAGCCTAGCATACCAGGCTCTTGGTGCCTGATGTAGTCCATAGAGAGCTTTGACCACCTTATAAACATGATTAGGATGATCTGGATCTTCAAATCCTTTAGGTTGAGTGACATACACCTCCTCTTCAATTTCACCATACAAGAAGGCTCCTTTAACATCCATTTGATAGACCATAAAGCCCATATAGGATGCATAAGCTAAGAAAATCCGGATAGCCTCAACTCTTGCCACTGGTGCAAACACTTCATCATAATCGATCCCCTCCTCTTGTCTATACCCCTGTGCAACTAATCTAGCTTTGTTCTTAATGACAACACCCCGAGCATCTCTCTTATTCTTCAGAATCCATTTAGTCCCAATAGCAAACTTACCATCAGGTAGTGGTACCAATATCCAAACCTGCTGATTTTGAAATTGTTGCATCTCATCCTGCATTGCTTCAAGCCAACTTGAGTCTTCAAGAGCCTGAGTAACACTGGTTGGTTCCACTTGTGAGAGAAAACAAGCAAACAGACAATGTTGATAGTCTGTGTGATTGTCTCTCTGCTGATTGGAGACATAAGAGATAAAAGCCACCTGACCATATTTAGAACGCGCCACAGTACCTCTTGTTCTAACAGGTGCATTAGGATCACCAATTATATTAGACTGTGGATGAACATTGTTGATCCTTGTAGTAGTGGTGGTGTTGACATCAATTGAGGAATCAAGATTAGTCACAGTAGGTTCAAAGTCAGTATCATAGGAAGGTGTGTTGAAGATGCCTGCTTTAGGTTGATGATGACCAAGATCTGAAGGTTTTGGAAACCTTGTATAAGGTTCTCCAAGGTCTGTTGACACTCTAGTAGAAATAGGAGTAGAGGCAACATGTCTTTCAGCCGAATTGGAGAGGTGAGGAGAAACAGAACCACTTTCAGCAGAATTGAATGTTCCACTGATTGCTTCACTTGTACTATTTTCAACATTCCTCTCAGCATCTAAATTGGCTGCATACTCTTGTTTCTTCAGTCTAGCAAGGTCCTCAGCATAATAGAATTCATCTTCACCCACATCAGTATTATCTTTAGAAGTGTCACCTACAAAATTGTTAGGAGAGAAGGAAGGTACTACAATGGGTTGTTCATCATCATCAGACCCACTGTCAGAATGAGCTTCCAAAGTTTCTACACTAGTAGTTGGAGATGCTTCAGAAGAATCTAAAGTTTCTGCACTACAAGTGGTATCAGAGCGGGTGGCTCTTGATCTAGGGTTTATTGAAGGTTTTTATATTGCCGACAGAAGCAGATTAGTTACGAGGTAATAATTATTTTTTATCTGTTCTGGTTTAATTTGTTCTCTTCCGAACGAGGTGAATCTTTCTTTTAGGGTCAAAAGGTGCGGCGCTATTGTGCTAACTGGTTTGTTTATTGGTCTCGTCACATTGCTGCTAATCTCGTGGGCATTCAGTTGGGGATTGAATCTGATTGGTGGGTATTTAATTGCTTATTTGTTTGGTCAACGTATTACCTTTGGTCAAACAGTACTTTGATTGGTCCATCGCTAGTGGGTCTCTTGAATTTCATTGGTGATTTGTTGGTGACCTCATAATATTCGTTGATATTGGTTTGTATATTGTTGTGATTTCTCGTTAAAACTGGTCCCCACTTGTGTGAATGCGTGATACTGGATTTACGTGATTGAGATTGTGATTGATTCATAATTGAGAGTAATCTTGGTGATATTGTGTACTTTGATCTCTTTTCTGCTGAAGAAGTCACGTGGGTCTCGAATTGGATCATTGGCTGGTCTTCTTTCTTTAACTTGTATATTAAATACGGTTGTGACATCACGTGGCGCAGGAGTGTTTGATTCTACATTTCATAAAGTATTTATTTCTTTATTCATGTGCAAGTGGGATGAATTCAGTGGTATCGGTACATGATAGTTAGGGTAGTCTTGCTCTTTGATTGGACCATACGTGATCTCGGTTTGAAGTAAAATATTGCGGCTGATTTTCATTGGTCCCCTCTTATTAATTGGTGTGTTTGATTGGTTGAACGGTTGAACCACGTGAGTAAATTTTTGACTTACGCATTTTATTATTATGATTGGTCAAATGCTTTGATATCTAATTCAAAGTGATCACGTGGATGATTGTGTCTCGTGAGGTTGAATATATTTTGTGTTTCTGCTGAAGCTTCACGTGAGCTTATATTTCATTGATCCTCGTTTTTGAATGTTCATGTGGGGTTAAATTTTTGGCTTGTTACAAGTGTGATCACGTGGGTTTTGAATTTATTGCTGACGTGGGACAGTCATTAAGGAATTTCTAATTGGTCAGTGGTTGTGAAGTGATTGGTTCGTGATTTTGTTTCTACCGATCACACGTGGGGAGTTATTTATTAAGCGTGTATCTGTTGGTGGTTTCTATTTCTACTGACTTGTTATTGATATTAGTGGTTTTGATATCAGTGGCTATATTTTCTTCTTGCTGGTCACATAACTTAACTGATTGGTTTTTGCTTCTCTCCACACCTTTAACATGGCTGAATTTGATAATAATAAGGATGATGTTATATTTCCTTATTTGATGGATGATGAGTACGAGGTTTGGGCTAAGAAGATGGAACACTGGATCAAAAATAATGATATGAATATCTGGAAGGTGATCCAAAATGGCAACAGTTTAAAAAGGACTAGATGTCATCAAGATGGAAACCTCTTTTATCTTCCTCCAACGACTGCAGATGAACACATTGCTGTACAAAGAGAGTCAAAGGCCAGAACTACCTTGCTTAAATCTATTCCTGCTGATCATGTAGCAGATTTTTGTTATATGGATGATGCAAGTCGTATATGGAATGCACTCAAAGAGAGGTATGGTGGAAAGGCTGAATTCAAGAAGATGAGCAAGGAAGTTGATGCTCAAGGTTATGCTGAAGAACTTGCCAATCCACACTTTGCATTCATGGGCATCTCACAGGTACAAAATTGTGTGTTTGGTTGTAGTGATAAATATAATGAATTAAAAGAAGCCTATGATGAAATGAAACCTAAATATAATGAATGCTATGTTGAAGTTGAGGCTTATAAACAGGCCTTAAAAACATTAGAAAGACAAAAAGTATGGTTTCAAAAGAATCAGATAGCTTATGAGGAAAAAATAAGAGGGATACAAATTGATCTAGATTGTGCTAACATTGATTTAAAACGCACTGAAAAAGAAAAAGCTAATGTTATCTCTGAAAACTTAGTGCTAAAAGAAAAACTTGATGAGGAAATTGCGAGAAATAATGAATATCAAATGTCTGGTAAAAGCTTAAATAGAATTATCTATACTAGTCAATCTCAGACGCATCCAATAGGATTAGGGTTTAAAAAGTATGTAGGTCCAGAAGCTAAATATGATGGGCGTAAATCTACGCCAGCTGGTTTAGCTCATTATGTCAAAGAAGGTGCATTACATGCTGTCCCTGGACCTATTAGAGGTGAACACATGCCCATTGACCTTTCCCTCACAGTTGACTTTGATGGATCACACCATTTATATGGCAAAAAGTCAAGTGACTTGCAAGACCTTAGTAGCAAAACTAATGACTCTGTCTCTTGTTCTGAAAGTGACAAGTCATCTGACCTAAAGTCCACTGACTATGCCTCATGTGATTCAAGTGAAAAGTCTGACTCACCTGAGCACACACCCAAGACCGCACCCAAGCCTAAAGTAGCTGTTGATGAACCCAAAACAAAGCCAGTTACTTATTCAATTAAACACAATTTTGCTTCTAATTCTGTTTCTGATAAGTTTAAATGTAATAAACAAAGTTGTGTTAAGAATAAGTCTTTTAAGAAGAAATCTTGTTTTGTGTGTGGTAGTAAACTCCATCTTATTAAAGACTGTGATTATCATGAGAAAAGGATGGGTGTTTCCTCTGGCCATAAGATTTCTATACCCACATGGACTAATGTTGCTAGTATTCCTCCATTTGTTCCCAAAGCTGCACATGTGAGAGTAGGTAAACCAGTTCCCACTAGTAAGCCTAAGGTGTATGCATCTGTTTCTACTGAAAGGCTTAATAGGCCTTTTCCAGTTCCCTCTGGTGAAGAATATTCTTCACCAGTTACTACTGGTTGGTGGAACCGTAATACTAGACTTAGGCCCTTTAGACCTACTAGTTCTTATTTTCAGTCCTATACACCTTATGTATCTCATATGAATATGGCACATGGTGGAGTTAGAGTGGCAACTGCTGTTAAGCCCTCAAAAGGTTATTCTTGGAAAACTCAAAGGAAAGGTTCATTTTGGGTACCCAAGAAAAATAGTCCTTGTCAGGTGCATTGATTGAGGGGAGGCATAAGCCTAAGGGGAGGCTTATTATTGTTGTATTTTTGTATTCTAACCATTTTTGCAGATGTTGGATCCTCATACGCCTAAGGGGAGGCTTAGTGTTTTTGCTGACACTACAACTGTCTTTGGTTTCTACTGATGCTTGATGGTTTATTTTACATGTTTTGTTTATTTTTATTCTTTCTTTATTTTATGTGTTAAAAATTAAAAAAAAAAAAAAAAAAAAAAAAAAAAAAAAAAAAAAAAATTATCTTATTTATTTTGTTTGTTGAATTTAGTTAAAAAAAAATAAATAAATAAATAAATAAATAAAATGTCTTATTTTCGTTGTTAGTTAAAAAAAAAAAAAAAAAAAAAAAAAAAAAAAAAAAAAAAAAAAAAAAAAAAACTGTCTTTGTTCTGTTTCTACTCTTTCTTGCTTCCAGGTTTTGGTGTTGGTTAATTACCACACAACTAATGGTTTTCCTCTCACCATGTCTTACTGACACAAGAGTTGACTAGTCCACAGGATTATGGCTTGTGGTAAAGGCTGCGGAAATCCATAAATGGTAATCAACTCACCATGATGATGACGGTATTCCATCAAAGAGTTGGCTAGTCCAAAAGCAAACGGTTTTTGGTAAAGACATCTCAATTCCGTTGATAGCTGTAATGGTTTGCTCAAAATCATAGGGTATGCAACCACCCATGCTTAATTGCTGAGGGTTGTATGGTCATCAATTCACCATGGTTTATTCCTTTTTGGAATCCAAGAATTGGCTAGTCCAGAGCAAACGGCTACAGGTAAAGACATTTCAAATCCGTTTATATGGTTGCTGGTTTGCTAATAAATCAGATGGTTATCAGTGTACCATAGTTTTCGAACTGAAACATTTGGCTACTCCAGTAGTGATGGCTATTGGTAAAGAGACATCAAATCCATTATTTTCAATGATTCACCTCTCACAGGAGTTAACACTCCTGGATGTGATGAGAATAGTATGAAACTAATATGTTTTGATGTATCTTTTGTCATTTGTTGCTGCAAAGATCTGGCGTTTCAAAGTTTGTCATCATAGAGATGTAATTGTTTTGATTCTTTGCTGCTGATGTTCGAGTACAATCCTCAAGTTCTGCAGCGTTAAAGTACTATCAGGAAACTAGAACTTAACCATGTCAAATTCCAGTTTAGGGGAGGATTGTTGGGAATTCTGTGAAGTATGAATTATGCTGAAATTACTGCTGAAGGAATCTGCTGAAGTACATGGATTCTGCTGAAGGAATCTGCTGAAGTACATGGATTCTGCTGAAGAAGGACTTCTGCTGAAGTTATATTATAGTATAGTTGGTTTCTACGGATATAGACATTCCGTATATTTATTAGTTTGTTAGGATTTGCATGAGCTATTTTAGGTAGTGATATACATTTATTTTATATTATTGTTTTATTTAGGGTTCCTTGTGTATAAAAGGAACTGATGTCTTTTGTATTAGGTAGACTTGAACAAAAAGAAAAACCTCTGGAGAAAAACATTCCAGAGAAACATCATAAAAGGATCCATAGAGGATCATTGTTTTAATAGTGAAAAACCTTGTTGGTGACTTTGATTGTGTTAATTATTATCCGCTGTGCATCTATTCAATCATTGTTATTATACCCTAGTTGAGTCCGGATCTTGGTTTCAACAGATTTTCTTTAAAACCCAAAGATCTTTCAAAATGAATTTTTTTATGTTCTTGTTTGATTGTGAAATTGTTTTATTTTTCTTTAAGATCTCTTAAAACTATCATACCTGACACTAACAATCTTTAGTGTCTAAAATTGGTCCTTATCTGTCATTTTTCAAAATCAAATCTTGCCACATCTTTCCCCAAAATTTTCTAAATGATTTAAATCTTTTGGGAGCACAAATCTCAAATGGTTTGAAAAAAATTTGATCGGGGGAGAGATCGTGATTTAAATCTCAAATCTGTTTTAATGGAATTGGTTCTAGTCCTTCAAAGGCACTCCTGCCTCCATGTGCCAAACGATTTCAATATACATAATGCACATGTTGAGGGGGAGCATTTATCCAAAAACAAGATGTGCTTTTAAATCAGGCACACTTTCTCCCATGTTTTCTAAACCTTATTAAATCACTTGGGATCCAAAATCTCAAAGGGTTTGATATTTTTGATCGAGGGAGAATTTGTGATTTAATAATGAAATTTGATAAAAGGTGGTCATTTTGATTCAATTGTGCAGGCTGCTCTCTCATATGTGCTAAGCCCTTTCGAATCTCGAAGCACATATTGAGGGGGAGCATTTCAAAAGAAAATAAACTATCGAGGTATAAAAGCTTTTATGTTTTAACATAAAGTACCTTGATTGAGTTTTCAAATGGTTTTCTTAATGGTTTTTGTGATCGTGGATGTGCTTCAAAGAACTCCTTCCTCTATGTGATAAAATGATTTCAAATATCCTACGCACATATTGAGGGGGAGAATTTACCAAGAAAATCAAATGGCTTTTTCCATGAAAATTGTGATCAAGAATTTATTTCAAAAGAACTCTTGCCTCCATGTGCTAAACAATTTCAAAAATCATATGCACATGTTGAGGGGGAGCATTTCTAAATGATCAAAACTATTAAGGTACAAAATACTTTGATATTTTATCACCAGTACCTTGATTGATTTTCCAAATGATTTTTCAATTGGTTTCGAGAAGAAATGAACAATACCAAAAGACCGACCAATTTACTTTATGCATGGTGTTATAAGGATGGTTAGGTTATGTATTCGTTCCCACGATCCCCCCAGATCCGGAGGGATCTACCCAGGGACAATCCACTAGATAGTGTAGAGTCCTTAGGTATGATGAAAAAAAAGGAGAAAAGTGAGATATGGGAAGAGTGCGGACTGAGATAGAGCTAGAACTGGAATAAACCCAACAAGGTTCTAGTAATGAAATCTCGGTAAGCACTGAAGGGGTTGAAGAATGAAAAAGAAATGAATGTGAAAAAGGGTGAAAAGAAATAGCCCTCCAATAATTCAACCTTAGGGCAGAAACCGGGTTCAATACATATGCTACTGGTGGTTACTAAGGTAACGCCGGTATTGAAGACAAGACGTCATGGACCCAGTGACGCACTGCACTACAACTTCCCAAGCTACTCAAGTTCCTCTTAAAAGGGCTTGTTTCATTCTCACGGGGAACCTACATAATCTATCGACTTTCTTTTAGAGATAGTTGATATTGAAGAAGGAGACCCTCTCCCTAGTCTCCGGCATAGGAACCAAATGTGCACAATTGAGCCTAGTACCAAGAGATCATCCACAATTGTAACATATTGGATTTTACAAACACATCAAAACATGATCACAAGTAGGCGTATAACTTAAGGTTTTTAGAGAGAGAAAGAGTTAGAGGTTTGGGAACTTAGTGAGAGAAAATGAAAGTATTATTATGAGCTCCAACTCTCTACCTTAGGAGGTAGAGAGTATTTATAGTCTTACATAAAACGCCACCTACGGGCTGTGGATCAGGCATACAGTGGGTAAAGACCCGTCCGTCCTCCACGGTGTTACAAAACTAAATACTACTTAACTTTAAATAACTACGACTACGAGCTTTCTAACGATTACATATACTTGAGGTGACCGACACTTTAATAACCGGATTTACTAAATCCTAACAATCTCCCCCTAAGGGAGGTCACCTCAAAAATACATTGAATACAAACAGATATTACATTAAGATTGTTCTTGGATTCTTGTTAAAGTTCTTAGCTCTGAAGCTCGTAGTCATTGATTCTTCATTTTAGCATGAATGGATAATCCAAGTGGAGGTCTTTAACTGATCCATGTGATAATGAGTGTTGAGCCAGCTTTGAGATCATCGGCTACCATAAATCTCTGACTCATCCGTTGTAGTGTTGGTATTATGTGATGTTGTGACATTTGGACCGACATGCTCACATTCTGGATCATGATCTCTTCTCATCAGAGTAGCGGAAGCTTTTAGTTGATTCATGAAATTTGCAGCAGCGTAGCAGAAGCATGGAGTGAAAATATCAGAGTCGTTGATGCACTTATCATGATTTTAGAAATGAAAGTGTTGTGTGAGCATGCGGCTATGGATTGATCTCTGCATTCTGATCAGCTGCAAACGTCAGGTATACCTGCATACAACAGTTAGCAATAAAGCGCACGAGAGTGTCTTTGATCACTTTCGTTGAATTGAGGTACACGACCCACGACTCCCCGTTGATCAGTACAAGTACTTCCTGTAATCAGGTATAATTCCAAGGAATCTCCTTGACAGGGTTTCGCAACTGCTCTAGCTGTTCTCAAACTGGAACGTCTCAAAGAAGACAACACGGAGTGAGTGAACCAGCGAATTTGAGATTCACTGATTGATGAAAAATGATTTGAAAAACAATCGTGTATTAGATATAAAGATTTTTGCAATACAATGAAGGTTTTATGGAAAATCACTTATCAATCATAAATATCCTTTTTGATTTTGAAAACATAATACACAGTCAACGTGCTAACAAAAAGAATTTTTGAGCACACCGACTGGTTTTTCAAAAGAATCCATCAATCCATTTTTATGGACAAGGAACAATTCAATTTTGAATCGCTCCATTGATGAAGTCCAGATGACACAACAAGTCCTGATGAATCGCTCCATTGATGAAGTCCATTGATGAAGTCCAGTAACAATTCAATTTTGAATCGGACCATTGATGAAGTAACCATGACGTCTTGTCTTCAATACCAGTGTTACCTTAGTAACCACCAGTAGCATATGAATTGAACCCGGTATCTGCCCTAAGGTTGAATAATTGGAGGGCTATTTCTTTTCACCCCTTTTTCCATTCATTTTTTTTCATTCTTCAACCCCTTCAGTGCTTACCGAGACTTCATAACTAGAACCTTGTTGGGTTTATTCCAGTACTAGCTCTGTCTCAGTCCGCACTCTTCCCATATCTCACTTTTCTCCTTTTTTTCATCATACCTAAGGACTTCTACACTATCTAGTAGATTGTCCCTGGGTAGATCCCTCCGGTTCTGGCGGATCATGGGAACAAATACCTAACCTTGTCATCCTTATATCACCATACATAAAGTAAATTTGGTCGGTCTATTTGGTATTGTTCATCTGCCATTGGAACCAATTGAAAACCATTTGAAAATCAATCCAGATACTTGTGATATATTATTAAAGCATTTTGTACCTGAATTGTTTTTGATATTTTTTGAAAAAGAGCTCCCCCTCAACATGTGCATCATGTATTTGAAATCGTTTTGGCACACGGAGGTAAGAGGAAGAATTAACTTCTTTGATTACCATTTTCTAAAAGATATCAACATAACTTCCTTGATCAAATCAAGTAGATAAAGCATATTGGGGAAGGATGAGGTTTTCATAAGTTTGCTCCCCCTCAATATGTGCCTCGAGGTTTGAAAGAGTTTTGCACATATTAGAAGGAACCTGCACTTAGAGACAGATCAATCACGTTTCAATTATTTGTGGTTTAAAATAGGATGCTCCCCCTCAACATATGCATGGAAAATTTGAAATCGTTTGGCACATGTGGGGAGGAGAGCTTGTAAATCATTATAAAACCATTTATCGAGTTATCAGTGTAAATCCAATTTAAATCACAAATTCTCCCCCGATCACAATTTTCAAATCATTTGAGATTTGTGATATCTGGAGATTTAAATTGATTTTGAAAGCTTTTGAGAAGAATAGTAACTTGCTTATGAAAACATTTTAACTGATAAGGATCGGATTTTGAGACTTTAAACTCCATTGATCAAACATGCATGAGTATCTTCTGAAAACAATTGTATGACAAATAACCTTTTGATTTAATTGAAATCATTCTCCCCCTCAATCAATGACATAAGTTGTTGATTGAGAGATAGAGATTTTGACAAATGTTAAGTCCAGATGATTTTCAAAAATTAAGTCCGAGTTATTTTCAAAGCCATTAGTTTTCATTAGATAGCAAATATTAGTTTATAGAATCAGAGCATGAGATTTGAAAAAAAGATAAAGCATGGCTCTATTCTTTCTTTAAAAAACGGGTTATAGACTGAAATGACTATAAGCCTTTGTTTCACTTTCTCCCAAAAATATTTTTTGATTTTTTTTTTTAACATTCGAACAACATCTAAAGACCCATGTCATTCTTTGAGTGACAACTCAAAGTCCGTAGATGTTATCGAACCATTAAAAACATGACAACAATGACAATATTTTTGGAATTTTTCAAGATTATCTAGTTTTTATGGATTTTTTTGAAAATTTTATATTTTTCTATTTTGCTTTTCGAGTAAATATTTACAAGACATGGATGAAGAAAGACCTTTAATCCCCGTCTTCCTCTTGAAGACGTTTGAGTGTTTCCGGTTGAAGACTCTTTAGACCAAGTCGTGGAAGGATAAACTCAAAACGTTCTCTTGGAAGAGCTTTGGTGAAGATGTCTGCTAATTGGTATTCAGTCCTCACAAAATAGAGTTCCACCACACCGTTCTCCACTTGCTCCCTGATGAAATGATGTCGAATGTCGATGTGCTTTGCTCTTGAGTGTTGAACGTTGTTGCATGAGAGAGCAATAGCACTTTTATTATCACAGTACAGAGGGATTTTGTTGAATTCAAAGCCATAGTCAGATAATTGGGATCTCATCCATAGGATTTGAGCATAACAAGATGACATGGCTATGTATTCAGCCTCTATAGAGGATATAGAAGTACTCATTTGTTTCTTTGAAGACCAACTCACAAGCTTATCGCCCAAAAACTGAGAACCTCCAGACGTACTTCGACGTGTATCTTGACATCCTGCATGATCAGCATCTGCATAGGCTGTTAGTGACATACCGGTGTCCTTCGGGTACCAAAGTCCCATATTGATGGTTCATTGGAAATACCGAAAGACCCGTTTAACCGCTTCAAGGTGCTTTTTGTTAGGCTTAGCCTGATATCTGGCACACATGCAAACAGCGAACAGAATGTCTGGTCTACTGGCTGTGAGGTACATCAGGGATCCAATCATACTACGATATTTCGTTTGGTCTACCATGATCCCTGAGTAGTCCTCATCCAGTTTAGTAAGCTCTATCATGGGAGTGTCAACAGGGTCAATAGAATCAAATCCAAATTTCTTTAAAATCTCATTTGCATATTTAGATTGATTTATAAAAATGACTCCGGGACTTTGTGAAATTTGTAATCCCAAAAAAAATGACATTTGTCCCATCATAGACATTTGAAATTTGGAACCCATTTCATTTGAAAAACGGTCACATTCATTGGGGTCAGTCGAGGCAAAAATAATATTATCAACATAGATTTGAACGTGAATTAAATGTTTGCCTGACTTTCTGATGAACAATGTCGGATCAACTGCTCCTTTGCTGAATCCAGTAGATAGAAGAAACTTTGATAGCGTATCATACCATGCCCTTAGAGCTTGCTTTAACCCGTAAAGAGCCTTCTTCAAGCGATAGACATGAGTAGGATGCCCTGGATTCACAAAACCTTTAGGTTGGCTGACGTATACGACTTCTTTAAGATCTCCGTTGAGAAAAGCCGTCTTTACATCCATCTGATAGACTACCATATTCTTACTTGCAGCATTAGCCAGGAAGATTCTGATTGCCTCGATGCGTGCAACTGGAGCAAATGATTATTCAAATTCAATACCCTCTTCTTGACGGTATCCTTTAGCAACCAATCGAGCCTTGTTCTTTAATACATCACCATGCTCATCAAGTTTTACTTTGAAGATCCACTTTAGAGCAATGATCATAGCACATTCAGGAGCAGGTGCCAATTCCCATACATCTAGTCGATCAAACTCATGAATTTCTTCTTGCATGGCATTAAACCAGCTGTCTTCATTTATGGCAGTTTTAACGTCTTTTGGTTCTATCTTAGAGAGTACGAAGTTGAAGAAGCACCATAAGGCATCAGTTGCAAGTTGTTTACGAGTGGATACTGGACGAGAGAGGTTACCAATGATGTTGTCCAATGGATGATCATGTGTCCATTTTCTGAGGTGTTCATGTGGTTGTTGTTGAGGAACTGAAGTAGCAGAGTCATTTTCTCCTGATGAAGATGGTTCTGATGATGGTTCAGGAGCAAATATGTTCTCAAAGGGGGCATCTTCGGGAGTAGCAAAGGGATTAACTTCATCATGGGTGCCAGAAACAATTCCATGATGTACACTCGATGATTGATGATTTATTGATGAGACAGCGTGATCAGCAGCAGGCGCTTCTTGACTTAATGACATTGAAACTGAAGGGTTAACTTCATTGACAGGGATAGGAGCAGCCTCTGTTGATGGGATTGGTAGATCATTAGCATTTGGCTCATAGTGTTCGTCAAACATTGGATCAAACAGTTTCTTCAAATCATCTTCTGAAGGAGGTACATAAGGAGTTGCTGGTGACGGACTTAGTACAAGAGTAGAACTGATAGGACTACTTGATGAAGGTTGAAATGCGGGTCCAGAACTGGATTGTTACGGAGCCATTTGCCCGAACAGCTCATCGAACATGACGTGAATAGTTTCCATCATATCTCGAGTTCTTTTGTTGTAGATTCGGTAACCCTTCTTGTTTGATGCATAACCTACAAAAACTCCAATGTCCGCCTTAGCTCTTAATTTACCTAAATCTTGACCGTAATTCGTTGGATAGCACAACGCACCAAACACACGAAGGTAGGAAAGATCAGGTTTTCGTTTATGGACAAGTTCGTATGAAGTTTTTCCATGAGATGTGTGTATGAGAGAACGATTTTGGGTGTAGCAAGCAGTGGCAATGGCTTCAGCCCAGAGAAACATTGGAACCTTTGAATAAATAAGCATTGTTCTTGCGGTTTCCACAAGAGTTCGATTTCGTCTTTCAACTACACCGTTCTGTTGAGGAGTTCATGGAACACTTCTTTGATGACTGATTCCAACACTTTCATAAAACTGAATTAAGTCTTTGTTAACGAACTCTGTGCCATTGTCTGTTTGAACAATTCTAACAATATTGTTGAGTCGAACCTGAAGCTTTTTGATAAGTTTGATGATGACATCTGGAGTTTCGTCCTTTGTCCTCAAAAAATTTACCCAAGTAAATCGAGAGTAGTCATCAACAACGACTAGAATGTATTTCTTCCCATTTATCGTTTGCACTCTCATTGGTCCGCACAAATCCATATGAAGGGTATGAAGAACTTCCATTACTGAGTTTGTGGGTTTGGGTTTGTGAGCATATTTCGTGCTTTTTCCCAATTGGCAAGCTGAACAAAGATGATCTTTTTCATACTTTAATATGGGATATCCTCTGACAAGATCCTTTCTGGAAAGGTTATTAATGGTGCCGAAGTTCAAGTGATTGAGACGACGATGCCATAACCATGGCTTTGTTTTAGAAGCCTTTGACAGCAAGCAGATTGGTGAAGACTTCATCATGTCTTCGATAGAGATGGTGTATAGATTTGAACCACGAGTTCCTCTTAACAATTCCACACCATCAAGTTCTCTAACGAAACATGTTTTCTAAAAGCCACTTCGAGATCGGAATCACAGAATTGACCAACAGAAAACAAGTTATGACCAAGACCTTCTACATAATATACCCTGGAGATTACACTTTTACCAACAACATAATCTCCATAACCCATAATTGCACCAAAATGGTCGTTCCCGAATCTAACAGTCCCGATGAATTTACTCACGAAGTTCATGAGCCGCGAGCGATCTCCAGTCATATGCTTGGAACAGCCTGAGTCCAGGTACCACAGAACGATTTGAACGATCTGCAGTTGAACACAGACAAGAATGGATAACTGGATAATTGGGAACCCCATGCAATAATGGGTTCCACTTGGTTAGTAACAGAGATTGGAACACCCACATCAGAAGTAGAAACAATGGAATCATCAGAAATAGATGCAGTGCTAGTGTCCGTATTTGACCTATTCAAAGTATGTTCACTTCTTAAGGGAATAGTTCTACCAGTAGGCATCCATTTTCTAGTGGGCATTGTCTTAGAAAATTGAGGGCAAAACTCCTTAACCTTACAGCCAGTAGGTATCCATTGATAACCTATATTACAAAATTTTCTTCCTGTGGGTTTCCACTGTTTTCTAACTTTCTTTCGCCTTTGCCTTTTCGCCTTCTTAGCTTGATTTTTAACATTAACAATTTTAATTGGGCATTTAACAGCATTTGACAAATCATTCACACCACATTCATGATTAGTAACAGAAATCAAGCAGTCATCATTACATGGTTTGCAGATAGTAGCAGAATTCGAATTAATTACAGTACGCTTATGGCTAATACTAGAATCAACACGATTCATTTTATTCAACTCAAACTTAATGTTCCTAGGGTGGTCTTTTACTCTCTTCCAATGCACATTCTTAGCTTGCGAGGTTCTATCTTGCTTGGTATTGCCTGGAGGCTTTGACCCGCTTGCTTTTATGTCACTGATTACTCCTGTAGAGGGAAATATGGGAACATTAGTTAGTTGATCTACTTTTTGCATTCCTGAACTAGACGTGCAGGGATCTGAACTAGTTGAAGGACATTAAAGTTCACTTTCTTAATACTGGGCATAGAATGGTTTGTATACTTGGCACAAGGCATAGAACAAGGCATCACAGCTTTACCTTTCGCACCTTAGGATTTAGGACATGTTGCTATTAAACATTCTAGCAGTTCCTGAGATCGTTTGGCCTGAATGCAAGCAAACCTAATTTCTCTATCAAGCGGCTTATTTATGAAATCCTCTTCCACAATCTCACGGAGACATTCTAGACTATCCTTAAGGTGAGCAAAATAGTTATGAAACACAAGTTCATTATTCCTAAGATGAGGAGGAATGTATTTAACAGTCACAGTATATTTTCAGTCTGAGGATGACTTTGATGCAACATTCTCATTAAAGACAAGTGGCAGTTTTCCTTTTTCTTGACTCCTCAGATTCTCAATTTCTTTTTGTAAAGACGTTATTTTTTCGTTGTTCTTGTCAAGAGTGACTTTCATTGAATCATATAACTCTTTAAAGTGTCGTTTAACCTTTTCATTTTCTTATAGAAAACTCTCATTTTCTTTTTGTAAAACATTAACCAAGTTTTAAAGATGAAAGGTTTGAGAACACTGAGAATCTAAAGGAGGAGGCATTTGGGAACCCGTCACATTGTTCTTTTCATTTGGGCTTTCAACTTTCTGATCGTGTTACAATGAGCTGGAATCTGTTCGTCACGTTTGTTTATCTGAAAAACTGCATCAAACTCTGGAACATTTGAGGATGTCTTGATGTTTGAGGTTTTGACATTTTCTTTAAGATGTTGATATTTTAGTTGCAAATCAAAATGTTCAACTTCTAGTTTAGAAAGATGTTTTACCAAATTATCGTGATCATCCTGATCAATTTTCTCATTTAGTTCTGAGTTTTTGTTTTCAAGCTCAATGACACGATCATGGGAAAATTTCAATGCAACAGATAATTCATGAAATCGAGAAGCAGTAATAGAGTGCTTAGTCACAGTATAAAACAAATCTTGAGCAACACAACTTGAAATCAAATTCTCATTTAAGATATGCAAGTTCTTCCTTTCAACTTCATTATATTTGAGTTCCTGTTCATAATTATTGACCTCAACTATCATTGCATCAAATTCTTTTTCCATTTCTTAATATCTGAGTTTATTCCTTTTTGAAGACTCTCAAATTGACCTTTTAATTGTTTAAAGAAAGGCATGACCTCAGTTAAATAACATTCTTTAGTTTGCTCAAAATCCCTTTCCCCCTCAGTTATCCCTGTAGGTGTGATTCTCTTCTTACATGTCTTTTCAAAATCAGTGAGTAGTTGATAAACAACATATAGGCTGATTAAGGTTTTGCTATTAGTGGCAATAGATCTAGGAACTAAATGCATTGGTGTATTTGGAGGATACACAGTAGCTGCAGGCATTTTCCTAAGGGGAGTCTTTTGAACAAGATTTTTGGCTTTTTGCATTTCCATATCCTTTTTCCAGAACAATTGTTCAGGAGTTAATAGAGTCTGAGGCTTGAACTTATTTAAGGAGATCCAATTTTCCTTAGTGTAATCATGGGGTTTTATCGTTATATTTTCTTTTTTACACGCAGGATCGTTAAGCTTCTTATCCATTTTCTCCCTAGAGGCATCATCTAATTTTCTATCCTCTTCCGTGCTTCCAACACATGATGGTGTTTGCCTAGGCTTAAGAATCTCATTACCATCATATAGTACCTTATGAGCCGCTCTAGCTTTTTTAACGACCTCTGGATTTGGTTCCCCAACAAGGGGAATACTATGCTTATCACTTAAGACTTTGTGCTTAGTGATCAAGTGAGCAGTCTGAATGGTATTCCCTTGTACGTACAACTTATTTTCAAGCTTGTTTTTTAAAGTTTTTAGATTGGAAAAATCATTCAAAAGTTTTTATTCCTTAGCATTGAATTCTTGCTTAAGCATTTTTACATTTTCTTGAAGTTCTTGTTTTTGCTTAGCAGTTTTAGAAAGCTTTTCTTGTAAGGAGTTTAACTCTTGTTTTAATACTTCTTCTCTAAAATTACTTTTTCTAATAATTGTACGCATTTGGTCATCCATTTCCTGCTCACGGGTAGTTAACTCAAACTTAGCAAGCGGTTCATAAATAGCAACTTGTTCTTTATAGGCATTCAGTTCAGAGATAACAGAATCATCAGGGGCACATGCAGTGTATTCATCAAAAACATAGTCATCATTGACTGCAGAGGATGCATCACTTGGTACAATCTCACTTTCACTTTGCTTCACATATTGATCATATGGGAAAATATTGCTATTACCCTCATTATCAATATCTGATTCAAAAGTTTTAAGAGATTGTACTTCATTATGCATCTTTTGTTCATCAACTTTATCGTATAGTTTTAATACCTCTGAAATGATTGAGTCTTTAGATGGACCAGCCTGTTGTGGTGATGAGACCTTTGGAGAGACCATAGGTGAGATGCTAGCCATGAAGATTGTTTGAGCAGTAGGTTCATCATCGACATCAGGGTCAAATGCATCACAGTCAGCTACTTGAAAGGCATTTTGATGATTGTGACCTATTTCCTGAATTGGCTGTTCATCAACATCAGCATCATAGGTTTTGGCATTTCCCTCAGCAAGAAACAACAACTCCTCTTCATCCAAAGCTGCTCCATTATCCTGAGCTTGCACAAGTAACATCTTGTCTTTGAAGTATTCTGCATTCTGTGGACATTTTGGAGATGTGCAGTTCCTCGCAATATGTCCCTCACCACCACAGTTGTAGCATTTGATTGTCTTTGCTTGTCCTTGATTTGGATTCCTTCCACGATTCTGATTTGCCACATATCCTCTACCAACTCCACCTCTTCCCTGTTCATACTGCCTTTCTTGAACTGGTTGCACCATAACCTTCCCATCTCTGACAGTAGCTTGATTGTGTGGATTGGATGCTGTTCTGAGGTTATTGTTGGTGTGTGGGAGAGAATTCATATTTTGACTAACCATGAGAGACAGTTGATTGATGAAGTTTTCCATGAGTGTGTTTGAGTCGGGAGGCTTATATGCTGGATCAGGGATGAGCTTGTAATTACCATTACCCATGGGTATGACTTGAGAAGCTTTGGTGGTAATTCCAACATTGGTGTAAAAAGCTGTAGAGTCATTTGACGAACTAGTTTCTCCCTGCTTAGATTTGAGCTGTTCAAGAATCCTTCGTTCAAACATAGCATGTCTCTCATTCTGAAGAAGGAAGGCATACAGTTGCTCATAGTTGGTGTTCTTCGATCCTTTGGTTAGCTTCACAGAGGTGACAAACTTGTGCCATTCGGGATTCATGTTGTTCACAAACTTTGAGTTCAGCTGAATATTTGGCATGGTCATTTTGATATTCCTCATATCATTTACAAGCTTGTGAAATCTCACGTAGTATTCATAGACACTTTCTTCTGGTTTCATCTTAAAGTGCTCAAATTCATCATACAGCTGTGATTCTCTGTCTTCCTTAGTTAATTCAGAACGTGAGAGAAGCATTTTGACATTATCCCAAACAGCCTTGGCTTCAGTGTTGTGATTGATAAGCTTGTAGATGTCTTTTGGAAGACCCTGAAGTATAATATTTGAAGCCCTGATATCAGCATCAAATCTCTTTTTCTCCTTATCACTGAGCTCATCATACGTATTTGGTATGTCCAATCCAAAGATCATGGTTCCATCTGCAGCAGTATCAATTACGTCTCTTGTAGTCTCAATCTAATAAGGTCCTTCATCGATTGACTTGAGAATGTTGACTCCATTTTCCTTTCCTAGACAGTACAACCTAATTCGTTGAGCCCATGAGTCATAGTCAGTTCTGTCAAGCATGGGAGGACGAGTGTCAGAACCAGCTGCTTGAACGTCCTCAGCTACAATAGAGATGATTGTAGGCACGTTGGTAGACATGTTTACAGATTTCACGGGATTTTATAACTCTATGATTAAACCGGGAAATAGATTCTTTCACGGGATTTTACTAAATCAAGAGAAAACCGCATTAGAAACAAAAATCAACCAAGTCGCTATAATCCTTGAACCAAGTCGCTAAGTAGCAACTCGCTAAACCTCAAGTCGCTGTGAATCAAGTCGCTAAGACCTAAGTCGCTGAACACAAGTCGCTAAAGCACCAAATCGCTAAGCAGACAAGTCGCTAAAGAGCAACTCGCTAAGTATCCAAGTCGCTAAGAGTCAACTCGCTAAGAACAATAAGGACAAGTCGCTAGCCCAACCAAGTCGCTAGCCGAAGTGGAACCTCCACTAACTTGTACTGTTTGTCGGCTTGTCTCAATAGACAAGTCGCTAAGATCAAGTCGCTACGACTTAAACTACAACTCGCTGGAAATTACAGAACCAAGTCGCTGCATAGAAAACCACTTCGAGACACAAGTCGCTAAGTTGAAAAACTTCAAAACCACACTTTTCAATCCAAAACAAGCTCAACCACAGTGATTCAAGCTTTCCAAATCAAAACCCAAGCACTTACAATGATTCTAAACACAAAAGTACACTCAAAATTCAAACTTTAACACAAGAAATGATCCAAATGATGCAAAAACCACTAAACTTTTTCAAACCCAAAAGCCATATAAAACCACTAGAAATCTAAGGATATGTAAGAAAGATGATCAAACCATGGCTCTGATGCCATTTATAACATATTGGATTTCACAAAAACATCAAAACATAATCACAAGTAGGCGTATAACTTAAGGTTTTTAGAGAGAGAAAGAGTTAGAGGTTTGGGAACTTAGTGAGAGAAAATGAAAGTATTATTATGAGCTCCAACTCTCTACCTTGGGAGGTAGAGAGTATTTATAGTCTTACATAAAACGCCACCTACGGGCTGTGGATTAGGCATACAGTGGGTAAAGACTCGTCCGTCCTCTACGGTGTTACTAAACTAAATACTACTTAACTTTAAATAACTACGACTACGAGCTTTCTAACGATTACATATACTTGAGGTGACCGACACTTTAATAACCGGATTTACTAAATCCTAACAACAATATCTCATTAGGACACTAAATTAATGTAGACTTGTTGTTTCACATAATGTGGAAAGTAAGAATATATTAAGAGTCCTACGCATTATCCTTGTGGTATTGCCAGAACATCCGAGTGATATGTAAAAGTATTCAGGATGAAGATGGAAATCCTTCTAGAGCCAACATCAAACAAGCTCTTGGTGGGTGACATGTGAGATCTTCTCGTAAGATCAAGCTTGTGACAACTGGACAGAAACGATGGGGCGATTCACTCTTGAATCAACCTTGGTCCAGGAAATGAATTGACGAATACTTTTGGAAAAACCGTTCGATGTGCAAACCTTCTTTTCTCTAGCACGTCGAATGTGTACTCATGTCTTCAAACACAAAAAGTATCTCTGATTGTAAAAATACTTTTGGAAAAACCGTTCGATGTGCAAATCTTCTTTTCTCTAGCACATCGAATGTGTACTATTTTCAAATACAAAAAGTATTTATGATTGAAAATTGATCTTTCTCATAAAACCTTCGTCGTATTGAAAAACTCTTTCTTCTTGCAATACGCGATTGTTTTTCAAATCATTTTTCATCAATCAGTGAATCTCAATTCGCTGGTTCACTCACTCCGTGTTGTCTTCTTTGAGACGTTACGGTTTGAGAACAGCTAGAACAACTGCGAAACCCTGTCAAGGAGATTCTTCGGAATTATACCTGATCACAAGCAGTACTTGTACTGATCAACGGGGAACCGTGGGCCGTGTACCTCAATTCAACGAAAGTGATCAAAGACACGTTCTTGTGATTTATTGCTAATTGTTGTTTGCAGGTACATTTGGACGGTTGCAGCTGATCAGAATTGAGAAGTTAATCGAAAGCCGCATGCTCACAGCATCCACACTTAATTGAAGAAATCATGACTGGTGCATATCTACATAACCTGGCTCTGATATTTTTATACTATGCTTCTGCTACGCTGCTGCAAATATCATGAACCAGTAAAGCTTCCGCTACTCTGATGAAAAGATGTCATGATCCTGAAAGTGTGAGCATGTCGGTCCAAAAGTCACAACAACACATGATGGCAACACAATAAAGGGTGATCCAGAGATTATCTGTGGCTGATGATCTCAATGAAAGCTTGAAGATCATCAAAGATGTGGATCAGTTAAAGGCCTCCACTGAAAGTACAAAATAATCGGACTTTGAAGAATCGCTACAAAAGCACAAAGAATGCAGACATTGAAGAATTGAAGTCTATGAGCTCAGAACAGAAAACAAAATAGAATGCTAGGATTCGAAATGTAAAACATGGGGTGACCTCCCTTAGGGGGAGATTGTTAGGAATTAGAAAATTCCATGTTAAAGTGTCGGTCACCCCAATTATGGTCTAGCATATGTTAGCTCGTAGACGTGTCGTTATTTAAGTTATTTAGTAGTTAATTAGTTAGTTTGTAGCTTAGTTTAGTTTAGTGTAACATCGTGGAGGAAGGACGGGTCTTTACCCACTGTATGCCTGATCCACAGTCCGATAGGAGGACGTAGTATTTGTAACTATAAATACCCCTTCCATCCTTGGAAGGGGTGTGGCTTCTTTGAATCTAACCTTTCATTTTTATAATGCAACTCTCTTTCAAGAACCTCCTCTCAACTCTCTTCATCTCTCTAATGGCTTTCTTATATCATCACAATCCTAGACCACCCGAATCATCAAACAACATAATATACACGATCCTACAAGGGCAAGAGATTTGTGTTTCTCTTTCACCTTTGAGGCTTCGGAATCTTTAGCAAGGACAAGCTCGTAGACTTTTAAGTTGCCTAAGAGTTCATCAAGGGTGAGGATTGTCAAATCTTTTGACTCTTCGATTGCCGTCACCTTGGATCTCCACTTGGATGGAAGTTCCCTTAGATATCTCCTAACATGGTTACGGCTAGAAAAAGATTCATCAAGTGCTTGTAAAGATGTAATAATAGTATTAAAATTTGCAAATGAATGATCTATAGTTTCCTCATCCGATATTAAAAATTGTTCATATTGTTGAACAAATAAATCAATTTTATTATTTTTAACTTGTTGATTACCTTGATGAGTTACAACTAAAGAGTTCCAAATTTCTTTAGAGGTTTTAAGCATAGAAATTCTTTCGAATTCCTTTTTGTTATATAAAACCATTTTAGCTTCACTATTTTTAGAAAGCTTTTTCTTCATTTCATCGTTTAGTTTATCATGAGGTATGTTAACTAAATTTCCTTTATCATCTTTTGAGGTAGCCTCAAAATCACCTACAAAAATAATGTACCAAAGATCAATATCTTTAGACTTCACATACGTTTCGAATCTATTTTTCCAATATATAAAACCATTAGTTTCAAGTAGTGGTGGTCGTTGCATAGATTGCCCTTCCTTGTAATTTTCAGAACCCATAGTGATCGAAAGTTTTTAAAATACGGTTTACTTTAAAACTTTTATAAACTTAGCTCTTGATTCCAATTGTGGAAAACTAGAAAGGGGGGTTGAATAGTTTTCCCAATTTTAAGTTAGTTTCAAAAACTTTAGATTCGATATTATGTGAAATCGTATGGATGTAGAGAAAGTATAGATCTAATGATAAAGCAAGTAAATAAAGTAAAGCAAGGGATAGAAATGACACAACCGATTTATAGTGGTTCGGCTACAAGGACACCTTCCTTGCCCTACTCCACTCCCCGAGTCACCTACTCGAGAGTTCAAGCACTATGTCAACAAACTTCTTCAACTTGGCTGAGAAGCCTTCACAACGTTGCTTACACCTTTTCCTGGTACAAAGCTAAATACCGAGTCCGTAACACGGTGGACCAAAACCAACATGACTATTACACAACAAATATGTGAAATATCAAATACAAGATCTTTGCTACAGAAATCTTGTGGAGGAACAAATCAATCAAGGACCCCTTGCTTGGATGACTTGTAGAATGCTCGTGATCTCGCCTTAGAGAAGGACCTATATGAGAATCACTAAATAAAGAAAGAAGAAGAACTCTCTAGATCAAGTGATCTTTAGTTAGAAGAAAATGAGAGTATATGAGAGAATTAGTAAGAAGAGGGGTGAGTTAGAATGAAGAAATGTCTCTCTATTTATAGGCAAAACTTGCCACTGTTCCCAGGATCCCACGGATCCCTCCCACAAGGGATCCGTCTAGTGTAAACCTAGGGATCCGTGGGACGCTCCTCTTTGCCCATGGGTTTTTTGGTTATGGGTCATGGGTCATGGGTTATAGGTTGATCCATAGGTATTTCTTTAGATACAATGTATCAAATGATTACAATGTATCTAGTCAAGTGGGTATGGGTCAATACTATGGGTTATGGATATGATCCATGGGTAGTGATTTTTACCCATCCTAATAAACTATTACAACAAATGATTTATTACAACAATTTGTATTAAATGGCTATATGTAAATGTTTTACAAAAATAATATGTATCCTTATAATTGTACTTAAGATAACATTATATTTGTTATCAACAAAATACTAAGAGATCGTAAATATTAATAAACGTTTTTACGGTTTATTTGTATTAACAGGTAAGTCGAGATCGTCCCAAGGGATTTTGCTTTTGAAATTGTTTTAAAAGATTGGTAACAAGAAAGCTTTATCAAGGCTCTCTCCAAAAATGATGGTGTTAGTGAAATTCAATATAAAGAAATATATACTTGTGTGTAGTCTATAGGCAATCATAGTAAGTGTTCATGAAGGCTTGGTGTAAACTCTTGATGTGATGCACAAATCATAAGCAAATGATTTCCAACCCATGGTTTATGTTTGTAAAATCATTTTAAGAACAATGACATATAGGTAATCCTTTCGGTCCTTATCCTAATGATTATCCTTTAGAAAATCTATTTGTTTGTAAAATGTTCTTATTAAACTCGTTCCTACGAATCTTTCGACCTTTCGTGATGAAAATGTTTCTAGTCTTGTTTCAATAAGTAAACATGGTGGTTTTCAATCACCATATCCCCATACTAGTTTGTCACTTAACTTTTTGGAATAAAACACAAGAGAAATCCTTTCGGTCCTTTTTCTTAAAACATGTTTTACCGACAAATCAAACAAGACTAGTAGTTTTCCAACAAACTCATTTAACCAAGATCATATATACATGCATCACATATGAGAACACTAGTATGATTTCCTACATCCTTACACACAGGTATATTCAAGTACTACTCCATGATAATTATAACAAAACACAATTAATAACAAAGTAATTCCAATAACTCAAGAGAATAGAAATCCATAACAAGTTTCATAGAATACCTAAACTTTTGGGATTACAAGAACTAGAATTCGTGGATTATAGCAACCACACGCTGGATGAGAATGATCAAACTTAATCGTATAACTCCGAATGATCAAACAATGGATGAGAATGAGTTTCTCCAACCTCCTGGACGTTTTACAGTAGTAACCAAACTTTTGGGATGAATAAAATTGTTGGTAATAGCTTTGGTGTAAACTATTACACTTTGGGTTGTGTCACACCTAGACTACTAAGTCTAGGTTCATTATATAGCTATAGAACCATAACTATCTGTCTAAAAACGTTCTCCATAAGTAAATAACAGGAAATGATCGGCCTCCAATGATTATGGGGAGTTAAGGCAACATTAAATGATAATTTGTGTAACTCCAGCCTTGGCAACCGGATCGGTTGCAACGCAACCGGATCGGTTGCGCCTTGTTCACTTCGCCCAACCGGATCGGTTGCAGGCTCCAACCGAACTGGTTGGGCGCCTCTTGTACCCCAGTTTTGACTTTTGTTGACTTTTCTTGATTTGCGCCTTTTTCTTTGTTTTCGCTGATGATTTCCAAGACGAAACTTGATCTTAACTTGTTGTAGATACTTAGAAATCATTGCGCTTCCTATTAATTAAGTCCAAGAGCTTCCTTCCTCGGGAATTCTCCAAACGTGCATGAAAACTTCATTTCTTTATCTTTTGTGATACCTGGCTACATACACAAACACAATATGCATCTTTTGCACTTTTGCAACAGTTATGAGTAAATATAGCCGATTATCATACACAAAACCAACAATAACGCTACTAAAAACATGTTCATTTTGAGCGTTATCAAATTCCCCATACTTAAGTTCTACTCGCCCTCGAGTAGGTCTAACATTTGAAAAAATCGATTTCAGTGGTCTTGATACCGTGGTTCCGAAAATTTAACAATCATCTCAAAAGAAATAATCATTAATTTGATTTAATATGTGAAAACTTCAAAATAAACCAAATACTTTAGATAACACAACTAAAACACCTCACGAATGATTTTAAGAATTCACTCAACACTCATATATTGGTGGGTATATGTAAATCACTCAATGCCTAGTCATGATCAATGCTTTTTACCATAAGCTTGTACAAGTATCAAAACAAAGAAAATAAATTCATCAAAGAGGGCTTTTATTCGGGTTATAACGTTAAAGCTTCGGGTTTATAAGAGGTATGGATAAGGCATGGGATAGTTTATGAAATTGGTGTTAAAAAGAAAAATAAAGTCAAGTCTAAACCTCCATGTTGCTGGCCATCATACAAACCACAATCCCGAAAATGATTATATTTTCCTCCTCTTCACATATCGATCTCCAAACATATATAACTCAATTTAGCTCATTGGCTAATCAATACTCTTCATATATCACATTGGCTATAACCATTTTTCTTTTTAATATAACAAGTTCCCCCACACTTAGTGTAAGCATACACCACAAAAAATACAAATGAGAAAGACGTCTCTTTCGTTTTTGTTGGAGAATGGTACATACTATGGACATAGTGTAGTTTCTTCATAATCATCAAAAACAATCCAACACTCCAAACAACTAGCAACAAACCAATAGACATGACATGGGTTGGCTAAGGTTTAAGGTGTAAAATCTTTTTGTATTTTTCTGGATTTAAACGAGAATGAAAAGATTGGCTCGAAGGGTGTAACTAAGGGTATCTAGTGCTAAAAATGAGCACTAACAAATGGGTCCATATAAGGTGGTTAACTAACCGATGTGGTTAGCAAAAAACATTAGATGTAAAATGGAAGGCCATTTGGGTTAAATCCTACGATGCCTCTTATCACTTGAACATATTTTTATCACTCGAGAGTGATTTTAACCGTAATGCATAACAAGTACAAGTTCTAGAATCGACACAATCACCGGCACACTCATAGCAAATATAAAACAAAAGATGTGTTTTATACAAAAAGAAAAACCTCACAATTAAGTGGGAAAAGGCTATAATGCGTGCTAGAAAATGCTATCGAATCCATAATGAATTACTTCCGTAATTTGGTCCAAATCAAAAAATTTCAAAAACCTCATTTTACCATTGAAATACCCAAGTTGTTTTTAATATATCTCAATAACGTGTGAAAACAACTAGACAATCAAGGGCGATTTCCTGCTAATTACTTAAATCCAAAAACTTTACCTAAAAACTAAAAATAATACTAAAAACTAAAAATTTAAAAATCGTATAATTTTTCCTATTTTCTTCCCTCCCCCATACTTAAGTTTTGCATTGTCCTCAATGTAATAAAAATGAACTTCAAAGTAAAGAAATGGGAAAAATAAATAGTCAAAAAGATACCACGGGATATAATATGCAATATGCATCTTGGGTCATAAGCAAGCATGTGAGTTATCCAACTCCAAATATTGACCAACAATAAGCTTCCGTCACATCCATCCTGCAAACAAAACTGCAAAATACGCAATACACAAAAAAAACAAACAAACAATCCAAATGCTACTAAAAATATGAAAATAAACAAAGTATGATAATCATCCTAAAGAAATAGTTAAGAGATAGAGGTAATATTGTTCAACACACAATAACCATTGTTCTTGAAACCATAAATCAAGAATGATCCACGATCATTCGTCATCCTCACTCATATCATCACCTTCATCATCATCATCGCTTTCGGTTTCATAGTTCTCCTCCTCGTCAAAGATTGTGTAAATCTTCCTCTTTTTCTTCTCCTTTGCAAAGCCCGATGAAGATCCTCCAACATCATAGCTAGATCCTCCAACCTCGGGTAATCTACCATATGCAGGCACTGGGTCAGGAAATGGTGCATAGCCAGGATATGGATATGGATAGGGTCCAGGATAAGAGGTGTAGGGGAAAGGATATGGTGGAACATTGGGTGGATTGTAGGGTGGCAACTCGTAATTGGCTTCTCAAGCCATGTGTTGAAAAATCGGCATTGAATAATCATTGATGTAATTGTTTCTCAACATCATCGAATCTATCCACACTTCCCTACAATCAATTTCATTCAAATGTTGGTTCCACTCTCCCCAACCTGAGTCAAAACTACTGGACGTACCCGTTTGCACGTTTCCCATCGGTATATTGCCCATTGGCACATTTCCTTGCTGTTGTGGTGGTTGTTGTTGTTGTGGTTGTGGTTCAATCCATGCTCCCAACGTTTTCGTCTTCTTATTCAAAGCATTTCCAAAACCATTTGCATTCCAAATCTCACTAAACTTTGGCTCTCCACACTTAGCCAATTCACTACTATTGTAATACCCAAGATTCCTTGCCAACCTCGTCACAAAATGGCCTCCACAAATGTTGCTATTACCTTTGATTCGCGGGGCTCTCCTAGACAAATACTCGGCTATGAGCCAAGCCGCATTTCCATCCTTAGTTTCCTCCAATAACATCATAACCCACAAGTCCGGATTATGACATTTGTCCCTGCTTCCAACTCTATGAAATGGCCCAGTTACTAGCAACTTGTGTAGCACTCTCATCAACGGATTCCTAATGGTTGCAGCATTCCTTCTAGTACAAGAAGGATCTCCCACTCGATTCCAGTAAGCGGGGATACTAGGGTATTCTTTTTCAAAACTCCTAAGCCTCGAAAAATGAGCTTCAAACAATCGATGCTTAACCTCATTCGGTTCATACAAGCCAAGAGCAACAGCAAAATTCGTCAAAGTGTAGGCGTGATCCTGCCCACAAAGCCTAAACCAAACACAAACTTCTTCCATGATGTTTCGAACATTGACCTTTCTTTCAAAGTACATGGTCGAAAAGAACTCCATACACCATTCACGATAAACCTCTTCATTTATGCTAAATGCTCTTTCCTATGACAAATCATCAAACGAATCCCCATCAACCGGATAGACATAAGACATCCGCACCATATGACGCAACTCATTTTCACACTCATACTCGGCAAACAAATCCCAATCAATCACCCTTGGAACCAAAGGTGTCCTATTTTGCAACTTTGATAATCATTCCCTGAAAGCATGTCTCTCCTCATTGGTGAGATCTTTTAACTTCAAGTTTGCATTCGCTTCAGCCTTCAAGCTAAACGTGACTTTCTTCCTTGCGTTCCTTTGGCAATACTTGGCAACAATCGGGTTTAGTGGAACCCGTGTCGAACTTGAACAACCTACAACATTTCTCTATAGAAATCATAAATATAAGTCAATATAAGAGTGTTAGAACAAACGGAAAGGTCCATAGAAGCCTCTAAGGTCTACTTCAAAAATTCGAAAATTC
>BPTQ01000008.1:164810875-164885365 GCA_019973895.1 Chrysanthemum seticuspe | reverse complement strand
TACCATCCATCCTTATATATTTATATTTTCTTATAAAAAATCCAAAAACCCAAAAATATTTTCCTTTTCAAAATTTATTTTCCCTTTTATGTTTTCTATTTATAAAACCCCAAAAATATTCTTCTCATTCCTCTTATTCGTTGATTCTATTTCTCTTACCCTCTTTTGCCGTTTAATTCTATTCTTCGTATCCTCTCAACCATTTGATTCTCCTCTTATCCCTCTATATGTTTAATTCTAATGGCGGACATGCGTACGATGTTCGAAATGCTCCAAGTACCCACCGAGGGTTACGAAGATGCTGTTGTTGTACCGGAGATTCTTTCAGAAAATTTCGAGATACAAACCGGTTTAATTCAACTAATTATGTCAAATCCATTCTATGGTTTTGAGAGGGACGATCCCTATGCTCACATCCGATGGTTTGATAGATTAATTTCAACCATAAAATATAGGGATGTTCCTCATGACACAATTAAGTTGATGCTATTCTCATTTTCTCTCAAGGGGGCAGCTCAGAATTGGCTCGAAAAAGAACCCCCTCGATCGATCACTGCTTGGGAAGATCTCGTTTCAAAATTTGTAAATCATTTCTTTCCTTATTCTAAGACGAAAAATCTTAAGAACGAGATTACAAACTTCCAGCAGCGCTTTGATGAAAGTTTTGGTGAGGCATGGGAAAGATTCAAAGATCTCCTATGGAAATGCCCACATCATGGTTTCTCGGAATTACTCCAGATCGATATATTCTACAATGCTTTAATGCAAACCGATCAAGATTCACTTAATGCAGCCGCCGGTGGCAATATCTTGTATCGTACCCCAAGGGATATATTGACGATCATCGAGAACAAATCGAAAGTTCCGACTACGAGAAACAAACCGATTGAGATGGCTGAGCTTACCAATGATATTCGATGCATGAAGCAAAAATCAGAGCCCGTTGTTACCGTTACCGAAAGATGTGATATTTGTGGTGGTCCCCATCCTTTTTACGATTGTCAAGCCACCGATGACGAGGTTTATAATGCTACATCAACCCAATATCACAAGACTTTCGTTTTCGATGATGATGAGGATTCCATTCAAAAAGCTTCAGTATCACCAAAATAACAAGAAAGTTGAAAACTTGATGATCCAAGATAACTTTTACCCTTATGCGTAGAAAATACTACACGAACAAAACCAAGCTCTAAAATGATTCTACACACGTAAAGTTTCAAACTTGATGCTAAAAACTTAAACTTTAACACTAAATAAACCTTAAAGTACAAGAATCTTGAGTTTTTAAGTGTAAAATTTAAAGCTTTATGCGTATGAAAGATTATGCTTATGAAAACCCACGCGTATGAATATAAAACTTCAAAAACAATTATGTTTCACCCAACTAGATGGCGAATTATACCACTGTTAGGTCACCATATTGTAACACAAGCATCAATATGTAAATAAATAGAGTAAGAAGTGATCGGATGAACACACAAACACAACACACATATGAAATGAGAATAGTTATGCGTAGGTATTATGAATGAAGTGAACAACCGACCTTCAAATGAAGGTTTACAACATTATTTATAGGGGAAGGGACTAGGGCAACACTACAAGTTCCCTTCCTTCCTTATGGGCTTTCTACATAAGCCTTGCCATTAATACTAACATAAAAGCCTAATTAAGCAACCTATTACATGTTAATTATAAACACTTGAAATAATGTTTAGGAGTGATTCCAACAAGTGAAAACACATGAACAAACTTCGTATGTAAACATGATCGTTGCATACAATATGGAAATGGATTTATTAAATTATTCTATTTTATTTCACCATGTTTCCTTCAATAAGTTTTTCAGCCATGTTTCCTTCAATAAGTTTTACAGTCATATGTCCAATCTTGCATTTTAATGATTCCAACCATGTTTCCTTCATAAGTTTTCACTTTTATGAACCTTGCATACTTTCCTAAGATAGTGTAAGATTTCAAATTAAAGAATATGTACAATTCATATGTTTCTGACCTTGCATACTAAGGGAGTGTTTGGGATTTGCTTATTTAAAATAGATCCGTTTTGAAATCGCCTAATCAGATAGTCAGCTGTAACAAAACGTGATTTTGAAAAATGATGTTTGGATTTAATTATGCGGTTTGAGATCGCAATAATCAGATAATAAGTTTTTTTTATGTTTGGCAAATCAAATAATTTCATATGTTAATGTGTAAAATGACCAAAAAGAACATTTTATTCTATTGATTTATAAAAAACTACCGATGTTACATTTGATAAAAGTTACAAATTTCTTTTTACACTTACCTTATAAAGTTAGGCTAGTGAAAAACAAAGCTTCATATATTATTACCACCTATATAAGCCATGGTACAACTTTCACATATTTACTACTTAACTTAATTCTCTATTATACATCATGTATATTCAACCTTATCATCTTCTTTCATCCTTGATAACTTTCTTTAATCCATTTCAAGAAAAACCATAAACTTTGTTTTAGAACTAAACAAACAAAAGCCAAGAAAAGCCCATATAACCTTTATCCCCATTATCCACGAGAAAAACCCATTACGAAAGTTGACTTTATAGATGACGTGATCTCTTATTCCGTCAAACGCAGAGCTCCGACAACTCTCACCGGAATCATCATCAAATAATATTTGAAAAATTGAAGTTATGAAAGTATTTACGTTTTTTTTTTCTTTTTGTTTTAATTTCTTGTCATCGTCAAACTCTGGTAAAACAGAAAGCATATGGAGTTGCTTTCTTGTTACCATCAAACTCTAATTTCTTGTCTTTTTGTTCTAATTTCTTTTTGTTCTAATTTCAGTTGGAGGATAATACCGTTTTCAAAAAGCATGTGAGGAGCTGCTTTTCTAAAATCATGTTTTGAGGGTATCAAAACGCAGAAAAGTGATTTTCAGGTTGTTCTTGTCAAACGCTACAAAACAGATTATTCCGTTTTAGAAACGCAATAAGCAGATAATCTGCCTCTAATCGCACTTCCAAACACCCCCTAAGATAGTTTAAGTTTTTTATTGTTTCTAAGAATAGATTTAAGTTTTATCTCACATTTGATTTTCAACAATTCAACTTTGACTATTTTTTCTTTTTATATAGTAAAAAAATGACCTATTTTTTCAACATTAATTTCAAATATACCTAAAATACAACCATTGAATGCATTAACGATATTTTTAAAGCATCATTTAAGTAAATATAAAAAATTTGCTTTTGTCGGGTAGATATGAAAATGCCCTTTTATTAAAATAAAAACAGTGAGTGCCTAATATTAATCTCTTACTAAATATGTAGGAAACTATTGATATATAATCTCCCTGTGTTTAATTTGTTCTTGTGAAACTATGGAAATTAATTCAAGTCAATCACATGAAAAAGTTGCGTTATTAAATGCAAAGAAGAGGGCAGAAATTAAACTAGCTTTTTCAATTCTCATTCAAATCAACTAAACTTGCATCTTTCATCGCAATAAAATTTCAAATACATTCGAAACTAAAATCACTATAAGCCTTAGAGGTGTTTCATTGCACTCGTCTGCTTATCAAAACCACTGTCCTCGTCGAGTTCTTGAGCCGGGGGGCCTTGACATCCGCGGACGCAAATATTATTAAAGCAATGACAAAATCTACAGTTTTGGCATAGCGGAGCACAATCGTTATCATTGTTGCAGTTTGGTAGATCAGTGGGTCGAATAGCCGTTGTTCCTAACATCATTTCTTCATACACAAATTCGCGTTAATTACTTAATTATTAGAATGAAATAAACAGCAAACCTTAAAAACATATAAACATAAGAAACTATATTAAAGAGACTTTACCTGACGAAATGATGACGAGAACCGTCAATAGAACCAAAGCTAATTGTGTATTCCTCATCGTTTTAGCTTTTCTTTATGTGTTTTATATATTTTAGATACATACATTTCTGTGGGTATATATACACACACTTTTGACGCCTAGATATGAATTAAAGATAATGAAAACATTACTTTTCTACCATAATCGTATATTTGTTTGACCAATAATTATTTCAATTGCAATTTGTTAATTACTTTCTAATATACATAATATGATTATCTTTATTGCATTCAATTCATTTTTAATAAATATCGTGGCAGTTATATTTATATTCTTACTAAAGTTTAATATTACATTAATGTCTTTATCACTTATGTAATTACGTTAATATCTTTCTCAAACTTTTTTAGTTATATCAATATCCTTTTCACTTTTATAGTTATGTCAATATCATTCTCAAACTTTTTTTAATTACATCAATATTCTTCTCAAACTCTTTAATCCTCGTATATATCTCAAAATCAATATAATTATAATTTAAATGATTTCTCGGTATATGTGAGAGTTTAAAGTTCGAGAAAAATATTGATGTAATTACAAAAGTTTGAGAAGAATATTGATATAATTATAAAAATGGGAAGGATATTTATATAAATGAGAAAGATATTTACGTAATATTAAACTTTAAAATGGATATACATGCAATTCTCCTATAAATATATTGCCACTTGTAAACCACTGTCGCCATGCATGGTAGACAGTTACAAGGGGAACGACCCATGTAATTCTCCCATAAATATATTGCCACTTGTAAACCACTGTCGCCATGCATGATAGACAGTTACAAGGGGAACGACCACACGTGATCAAGTAGTGAAATGGATGAACCGGTGACAGTTCGAAGGATAAACGTGAATGTGTGGGTGAGTGTTTGTTTAAGTGTGGTTTTTATAAATTGTAAAATTTGGTTACCATTACAACTTTACATGGGTAAAAGATCATGTTAAAGTGAAAAAGAAAAAAAAAAAGAATTATGTGATAATAAAGTGACACTGATAAATAAATGTACCGTTACATCTAATTTAACGCATTTACGATGCCTAACCTTACTTAAACCTCTCAAACTGAATGATAAAACCGACTAAGAGCATCCATAATGGTGAAGCTTTATATAAGTCCATAATCATTAATTTATAAACCTTTGATGTTATAAACCTATGTTCACTATGCATAAACCTTTTACAACTATTCAAATGATTCATAATAACACATGTATTAAAATTATGAATAGGTTCAAGAATTTGAACCTCTTTATGCCAAATGTACATGAAACAAATGATCACTATGGCTAAAATAAAAGATAAAACTTTATATAAAGTTTAGACCTTTTGATGAAACTACCATAGTGGATGCCCTAAGAGTAAAAAAAAATGAAAGCAAATTAATTCATAATGGATAAAAGGTATTTACATTATGATAAATTAAACTATTGGTAAAGATCTAGTGAGAAGAAAACTTTAAATGAGAAGAATGAGAAATAACTATAATCATGCATTTGAGATACATCGATTTGAGTTAGATGCATCTATATTCATTAGATGTAACCAAAGTAGTTTTGAAAGTAATTTTGAAGTGAAAATGATGTAAAGTAGTATTAGCAACAACTTTGACCTGCAAAAGACGAAAAATACATAGGATTCGCCTAACTTGATAAACTGTATCTAATATATGTATACACATCTAATTTTTTGCTAGAAAGTATATTATTATGCATCTAAAAGATTATAGACACATCTAATTGAATTCGATGCATCTCTAATGTGTAGTTATAGCTATTTCTCATCTTTCTCATTTTAAGTTTTTTCTCATTTGATCATAAGTCATCAAAGTAGATACTTATCTTGGAAAAATGGAGTAATAATACTTGGGATGGCATGTGATAACATCAAATAGTCCTGATTATTAAGTGTCAATTTCCCCCGATAATGCTCGTTATTTATATCATTTATATGGATTTACGCTTGTTTTCCATTGTTTTCCACTTTCAGGTAAATTACGAGCATTGGAGCTGAAGAGACGCGGAACTGGAAACATATCTAAAGATTTATCACAGTATGCTATTTTGAAGAAGTTACGGCGTAACTCATCTCTCACATTACGCCATAACTATTGCGTGACTCAGTATGCCAACTTATCAGAAGGTTACGGCGTAACTCTCCTAAAGGTTACGACGTAACTACATTAGGTCAAAAGAGGTTCCACGCCGCTGATACTTACACCGTAACTATTGCATCTCTTATGACGTAACAGAGTTTATTGAAGACTACGGCGTAACCACTAATAAGGTTACGCCGTAACCAGCAGATCTAGTGCATTTTACGAAGAAATAGAAGGTTATGGCGTAACTCCTATATTGGTTACGCCGTAACCTAGATCTGGCCTATAAATACCCCACGAATTCCAGCATTTCTATTCATCCCATTCCACACACAACACTCTGATAACGTGGGAAAAAGCTCAAGGCAGGTCTTGAGGAGCATACAGAGCTGTTTCCAAGGGAAAAGTCACTCCACTACGATAAGCATTAGCGTTTTATATTTCTTTTACTTTCAATTCATGTATTTCGTACCTTTGAATATTGAATTGATTTGCATGATTAATATGAGTGGCTAAGCACCTTTTGGTGCTAGCCTAGTTATGATTCCTTAATTGTTTTGTTTGCGTTTACCTTTACTTCCGTACAATTATTTCTAAGTGTATGCATGCTTAGTTCATTGGTAGCCACCCTTGGTTCGGTAGTTTTGAATGGCGGTAGAGGCCAATTGCCTAGGAGATATGACCAACTGACCCTAGGTGAGCGGACTGAGACGGGAAGGGTAAGATATGACCAACTGACGACCCTTTCTACTTGTGCGATTTGACCAACTGATCACCTATCGTTTGGATGAACTTAAGAATTGGGGGGTGTAGTGTCTAAGTTCCTAACGGTCGGGCACTCACTATTATTAATCTAGCATGTAGCGGTACTTAATAACTTGGCTTAGGGGACCAGGAACAACAGGACTTATGACGGTGCGCCTGATTTCTCCTGTGGTGGCATCTTTGCTGATAGGTTAGGGCGAATTGACCAAATGTTGTCCTCTCGAATTTGACCCCACCTAAAGTAATTGGAAGTAAGTAGACGTAGACATAACTAGCTAGGAGGATTAACTAGGTTAGCACCACTCTCCTATATTGATCTTCCTTTACCATTTATCTGCTTTTATTTACTTTATTCTGCATTAGTAGTTTAATTAATTAAATCCCTATCGAAACTATTATTCTGTGACAATTAGACTTAGAATAATCCAACACACATAGCTCTTGGGACGACCTCGGCTTTACCGTTTACTACACTACACACGACCGGGTACACTGCCCGTTAGTGCACTAGGGTAGACCGTAGGTATAGCGAGACACTATAAATATTAAGACCTGGTCTGTAAAACCTGCATCAAGTTTTTGGCGCCGCTGCCGGGGAGTTATTTTAGGATTAATATTAAGTCTTTAATTTCGTTTTAAACTGTTCTCACGATCATTTTCAAGTTACCAGGTACCATGGAAGTTGTTAACATCGATGACCTCACTCTTGAGGAATACTTGGCGTTGACAAGAGCGGAACAAGGGCCGGGTCTCGTAAGACCGGCAATTGGAGCGGATGTCTGTTTCGAAATCAAAGACCAATTTATGAGGGAGCTTCGTGCTAACCTGTTGGAATCACTCCTAAACCTAAATCAAGTGTTAGTAATTCATATGTAATAGTTAGCTTAATTATGGCCTTTATATTTGTTATTAGCCTTAAGCTTATGTAGAAGGCCCATGAGCTTAGGCCCAAGCCCATAGGAGAAAGGAAGGGACTAGGAGTGTTGCCCTAGCTTCCCTCCTATAAATACTATGTAATAACCCTCACTTGAGGGTTGGTTGTTCAATTTATTTCTTTCACACATACTCTACGCATAACCATCCAAGTATATCGTGTGTGTGTGTTTGGTTTATTGTTCATCCGCCTCTCTATCTCTTCTCTTGATGCTTATGTTGTAAAACTAGTGACCTAACAGTGGTATCAATCGCCTAATAGTTAGGTGAACGTTTTGGTCCTACGTGTAGAACATACGCTTCGGCATTGATACTTTGGTTCGCTTAAAAACACGTTTTTTACACTTTTTAATCCAAGATTCTTGTCCTTTCAATGTTTTAAGGTGTTAAAATACTTGTTTTTGGCAAAAAGTTTCAACCTTTACGCGTGGATCTACGTTTTTAAGCTAGTTTTTGTTCGAGGGTTTCGTTCTACGCGTAACCTGTTTAGACGTTTTGGTTCATCAAGTTTCATACTTTTGTGTTATTTTGGTGATATTAAAGCTATCTCATCACAAAAATCTGGTTTAGAAACATCTTTGGGCAAAATCATTTTTACGAGTAAAGCTACGCGTATCAAAACCCTAGTTTTACGCGTAACTTTATCCTTGGTTTGATCTTCAGTTTCGTGGTTTACTCCGTGTTTTCTTGCTTGGATAAGCCTGAAAATACGTCGACTTTGGATATCTTTTGCACTGTGATAGTGTAAAAGATCACTTGGGATAAAACCCTAAAATTACGCATAAGCACAAAGCTTACGCGTAGAACATCCTACGCATAAGATTCATCTTACGCCTAAGCCTCGTCGTATGCCTAAGGTAATCCTACGCCTAAGTTTTCTACGCCTAACTTACTGTTTACGCATAACTTTAGTGCTTTTTTCTCTGCTTACGCGTAAGCTAAACCTACGCGTAACTATTGCTGTTACGCGTAACTTTGGTGTTTTTACGCATAAGTGCTACATGGTTTATTGTGATTTCTACGCCTAAGGATACTTCATCAACAAAGGTTCATTCGACTACAAAGATCCATTTTACCAACACAAGTTTTCAACATGTCACAACCACCATACTCTAACTATTTCCCTTACACTTATTCTCAACGACAACAACAACTAAGTCCACAACATCAACAATGGAATCAACAACAAGCAATTTATCAACAACAATTTAATCAACAACATACTCCACAACTTGGAGCAATTCCTCCACCACAAATGGTTCAAACACCACCAAGTCTTCAAGTTCAACCCTACACAAACGATTTCAATCAACATCCATCAAGGAACACTATGAAGGAACCCACTTGGTTTGCAAAGATGTGTGAAGCTTTAAGCATCCAACAATCAATTCATGAGGCTGGATCACTTGATAGACCTCCAATGCTCACTCCAGGAAACTACGATCAATGGGTAATTAGGTTCTTTAGGTTTTGTGATCTGAAGAAGCCACATGGAAAGTTCTTAAAGAAGGTTATCTTGGAAGGTCCATTTCAGATGCCTACTGTCATTGTACCCGGAGATCCAAATGCTAATCCACCAAGGGATGAACAATCAAACATTGCTACTGTTGCAGACCTGAATCCAGATGAACTTCTACACTATGAAGTTGATGAGCTTGCAATGCAATATATCCTTTTAGGATTACCAAACCCAATTCTTCGAAGTGTTGATGCTCAAAAGACTACAAAGGCAATGTGGGAACACATTCATCTACTTATGGAAGGATCTGCACTCAATCAGGAGGATATGGAATCCAAAATTTACTTGGCTTATGAACACTTCTTGATTGAACCTGGAGAGACACTAGAGTCTTATCATCATCGATTCTCAGACATCATCAATGATTTGGATAAACACAACATCATCATGCCAAGAATTACAGTTAATACTAAGTTCCTGAGTAGTCTTGGTCCTGAATAGGAGAAGTATGTCATTTTTCTCCGTTAAGCGAAGAACATGCATCATTCTACATACGGATTGTTGTACGATTATTTGAAGCCTCATGAATAGGAAGTTGATAGGGAAAGGATTCTCCGTGCTCAAATTGCTTCACCTTCACATCCGGAAAATCAACAACTTGCCTTGTATGCTCAAAACAGTTGTCTTCCTCAACCAGCAATTCAACCAACTGCCACTATCACACCAAATGATCAATCACAACAATCTCAACATAATCAATTAGTTCCATACAACAACAACAATGCTCAAGCATTTGTCAGTGAAGCTAATGAGGAATCCGATCCGTCCGAAGCATTGCAACAAGGATTTGTTATGATTGCTAATGCGTTTAGCCGTTATACCAACAAATCCAACAATCGTATTCATTCCTCATATAACATACGAAATCCGGCTGTTGTGAACAATGGACGAGTTGAAGTTCAGAATCATGGTTATGGTCGTCAGATGGGCGGTGGTCAAGGGTTTAATGCTATGGGTAGGAATAACAACAGAGCTCAAGTGGTGGAACAGGGAAATGCTCAGAATGGGTTGAATGGTCTTCGATGCTACAACTGCAATGAGAAGGGACACCTGGCTAATGCATGCCCAAAGCCGAGGACTAGGGGCAGTGCTTATCACAAAGAGGCTCTTCTTTTGGCTCTTAAGGATGAAGCTGGTGGAACTCTCACAGACAAAGAACAGAGTTTTATGCAGATGCAGACTCAGATGATGATATGGAGGACTTGTAGGCCAATGCAGCTGTTATGTTGATGGCTAATATGCATGAGTTACACATGAGTGACACAGGCCCAGTGTATGACACTGATGGCTTGTCTCAGGTACCCGAACAAACCATATTTATCTTTGATCTAATATCTCCGCCAACATCTGAATCTGGCAAGGCTCAGAATGTTCAAAATGAGTCATCCACATCTCATTCCGACGATTTTCAATTAGACCCCGTAGTTACATTTGACGATCAAGATGACCTTATGGTTTCCATTGATAATTAAATTGACTCCGTGGTTATACTTGAGGATCTAAGTAATGATCATGTTGTGACTCACGTTGAACACGCCGAACTTTTGCCTCATCCAGATTTTGTTCGTTTAATTCAAGACAACAAACCATAGTGGAAGAATGTCGTGCAGTAAATCAGGACTTAAAAAGTAAAAATGCACTGTTAACCAAGGATTTTGAATGTTTACAAAAGCAACTCAACTTTTTCAAAACTCAAGAAAACCGTGAAAAAGGTTTTGAAGCCACCTTTGCTAAATCTCATCAAAAAGAAAAATATTTAGAGAGACAGATGCGTGATCTAGCCGCTTCGAAGAATGCTTTGTTGTCTGAAATAGAACAACTGAAACATGAACATAAAAAGCAAATTAACGCTCTCACTTTGGAAAATCAAAAAGCTAAGGCTGAGTTGTTAACTTGTCAAAAACAGTTCTCTGCATACAAAAAGCATTCAACGAAACGAATAGATGATCATCTTGAAGAAATTATCGGCTTGCAAAACAAACTTAAAGAGTTTAAAACTATTGTTTACAAACATGGTGAGTCAGTAACTGCTATTGAAAAGTTTACTTTAAAACCCAATCCAAATGGATATGGACTGAATCTTGCTGATTACAAACCTAAGCTTTCAACCAAAGCATTCAAACCAAATCCTGAAGTTTCCAGTGCAGAATATAAAATTGATAATTCTGTTATGAGTGTTGTTGAATATCATCGTCAAGAGGAATTAGATGCAGAAGACGAGAGTCGATCAAAATTAGAAACTGTTGTTTACAACAAACCTTTTAATTATTCAAAACCGATCACTTTCGTCATATCAACGGATTCTTCTAACACACCAAGGGTTATCATAAAAACGTCTGAGTCTTCTAATGTTAATCCCCAACCAGATTATGCACAAATTTATGGTCCTTTACCTTCCATCAGTGAAGTAAACTCAAAACCTGAAAATCGCAAAATTCTTAGATATTTTGACATTTTCATGGCTGACCTCAAAACTTTACAACATGAGATAGAATATCATTCTGAAATCAAAGTTCAACATTTTCAATCGCCTCTGGCGCGAGTACAAAGAGACATTTTTCAGAAAAATCTTTTACCAAATGTTAAAAATTGAAAATTTGTGCATTGTCTTGGGAACGGGACTTTCATAAGGAACTTGGATTGATGAAGGTCGTTTTCGAGAAAACAGAAACATCTATTTCTAATACTAAACATAAAAAGAAAATGTTGAGAAAAGATGTTGATCGACTCTTGGAAGATGTCATCTGTGCTGATGTCCATAATGCTGTGTTATTAAATTCTTTGTCATATGCATCTGATTATATCTCTGCTGATACTGTTAATAAAGTTGTAAATGTTGAGAATACTGATAATGTGCTTCAGATCGAGTCTTTAAAAGTTGAAAACGAACGTCTCTTAAACGAGCTTTCAAATGCAAAACGTCGTCTTCAATGGTGTCAAAAAGATTGTCAAAATCGTGAACTTGCTTTGCAAAACAAAATCCACCAGTTGCAATCAAACAATTTTAATCCAAAATCTGAGCAACTGGATGATCAAAACGTGTCTTTGAAAAGTCAAATCACAAAATATGAACAAGAACTTGTAAAAGTTAAACAGAAATATGGTGTCATATTTGATTTACTCAATAAGACTCGTCATGAAGCATCAAACGAACTTGATCACTATCTTGCACACACTAGAGAAGTAATGCATTTTGCTGGTAACATTCGTTCTGAAAATCAAGATTTGATTCACACTATCTTTAAGTTAAGAGAAATGTTAGGAAAGTATGAACAACTACCGCCTACCGTGATTAAGAGAATAGCACCAGTAACACTTAGTAATCGTGAACCTAGAATGCCTTCTACCAAAACACAAGTTGCTAACGTGCTTCCTTCTACTGAAACAGGAATAGTTGCCTCTTTTCCAAACGTCCGCACTTCACAGCCTAGGAGCAGTACATCGAAGAATAGGAAGTTGCGACCTAAGAAAAGATCAATAAGGAATGCTAAAGTAGAAGAACACCCTAGGACAATGAATAAGACTCACGTTTATTCCACTATAGATATTGCGTCTGGCAAATGTAATAGAAATAGTGATGTAACGAATGCTAAACCTTTAAGTACTTTTGATATTCAGTCTGATTCACCTTGTGTTATTTGTCATAAAAGTATGAATTCTGATTGTCATGACAAATGTGTTGCTAAAGCTATTATCTCTCGTTTACAGAATCCTAAGAATAGGAATACCTCAAGGCCCACTAATCTTTCTAAGTCTGTGCTTGGTAAACCACCCTCTTTAGATTCTAGGAAACGCATTTCTGTCCCTGTAGCTCCAGTTTCACCTCCTAAGAATGTCGTACCACCTAGTGCATTCACTAAGACTAAAGCAAATACTAGTTGGAGATGGCAGAAATGGATATATAACACACTAGGATTTAAATGGATGCCTAAAGTTATTGATGTGTGTATGTCTACTATAACTGCTCCGGAACCCTCTAACATTTCGGGTTCCACATCTACTTCTATTCCATCTGTGTCGTCTGTGTGTAATGCAGGTGATACAGATCATTCTCTGGATTGTTGATAGCGGATGTTCCTGACACATGACAGGCAACCTTAAACTGTTATCAAATTTTATTGCAAAGTTCATTGGCACTGTCAGATTCGGGAATGATCACTTCGCAGCTATCATGGGCTACGGAGACTATATCAATGGGAACATCGAAATTAGCAGGGTGTATTATGTGGAAGGCCTCGGTCACAATCTGTTTTCAGTAGGTCAATTCTGTGATGGAGATTTGGAGGTTGCTTTCAGGGAGAAATCTTGTTTCATTCGTGATCTACAAGGAAACGACCTTATGTCTAGCTCGCGTAACTCAAGTCTTTACACTATCTCTATGCAATACATGGTTGCTTCATCTCCCATCTGCTTACTTTCAAAGGCAACATCAACAAAATCCTGGCTATGGCACCGTCGTCTCTCACACTTAAACTTTCAAACTATAACCAATCTTGCTCGACACAAACTAGTTGAAGGTCTCCCACGATTCCGGTATTCTAAAGATCACCTTTGCTCAGCCTGTGAACAATGGAAAAGCACTCGTGCTCATTTTCCTTCAAAGGTGGAATACAGCTCTCAGCATGTGCTTCATCTTCTTCACATGGATTTGTGTGGCCCGATGCGCGTGCAAACGATCAATGGAAAACACTATATCTTAGTAATTGTTGATGACTATTCACGATGGACTTGGGTCTACTTTCTTCAAAGCAAAGACCAAGCTCCAAAGATAATCATTACCTTTCTCACAAAAATACAGGTTCAGATTCGAAACACCGTCAGACAAATCAGAACAGACAAAGGAACTGAATTTGTTAACCAAACCCTTCATGAATTTTATGAGAAAGTGGGAATTCAGCATCAGACATCTATTGCACGTACACCAGAACAAAACGGAGTTGTTGAAAGACGAAACCGAACGTTAGTGGAAGCTGCAAGAACAATGTTAATCAATGCTAAACTTCCAGATTACTTATGGGCAGAAGATGTATCTACTGCATGCTATACTCAAAACCGTTCTATGATTACTAAACGCCACAACAAAACACCGTTTGAGCTTCTCCACAACCATAAACCGAATCTCAAACACTTTCATGTATTTGGCTCCTTTTGCTATCCGAATAATGATCGTGATGATTTTGGAAAGCTCAAAGCCAAAGCTGACATTGGAGTCTTCATTGGATATTGTGAGAACTCTAAAGGTTACCGGATCTGGAATCGTCGTACAAAACAAGTTATGGAAACGATTCATGCTCATTTTGATGAACTTACGGAAATGGCTTCTGAGTATAACAGCTTGGAACCCGGTCACAACCGCTTAAACTTCCCTCAAACCCCATCATCAGCTGAACAAAGCCCCCAGCTCACTCGTCAACAAATGGAAAGGTTATTTGCTCCGCTGTTCAGTGACGATATTGATGAACGTGCTCCAGGTGTATCCGCTGCTCAACCTGATACTACTCTTATACCTAATACACCTGATACAACAACTACTGTTGACGAAGCACCACCAGTTGACTCCACCACAACAGTTGAACAAACCGCTTCAAACAATGATGAACCAGCTGATGATGTTCTTAATGAAGTACCCCCACCTGCAGATTTTGATCCAAATGCGTTCTTTAACCCGTTTGCTAATGACACTGTTGCACCTGACGTCGCGGAATCATCAACAAACCATTTGAATCCTCAGAATCTGCACAATGTATACCAACATCAACCCTCTACACATCGATGGACAAAAGACCATCCTCTGGCAAATATTATTGGCAACCCGAATCAACCAGTCGTTACGAGGCAACGTCTTCACACAGATGGTGAACATTGCAATTATGCACTCACTGTCTGCCAATCTGAGCCTAAAAACATTAAGGACGCAATGACAAAAGACAACTGGATTGAATCCATGCAAGAAGAACTCAACCAATTCAAACGTCTTGAAGTATGGGAACTGGTTGAAAGACCAACAGGGGTCTACGTCATTGGTCTTAAATGGATTTGGAAGAACAAATTGGATGCTGAAGGGAACGTATCCAGAAACAAGTCACGTCTGGTGGCTAAGGGTTATCGACAGGAGGAGGGTATTGACTTTGAAGAATCATTTGCTCCGGTTGCTCGTCTTGAGGCTGTTCGGATATTTCTCGCGTTCGCGGCTCATATGAATATGACGGTCTTTCAGATGGATGTCAAAACTGCGTTTCTCAACGGACAACTGAAAGAAATGGTTTATGTCAGCCAACCAGAAGGATTCGTTGATACCGAGTTCCCGAACCATGTCTACAAACTGAACAAAGCTCTGTATGGTCTCAAACAAGCTCCTCGGGCATGGTACGATAAGCTATCATCTTTCCTCATTGCCAATAATTTCAAAAAAGGTTCGGTCGACCCTACTCTTTTTATACAATATCACGGGGCACATATCTTAATTGTTCAAATTTACGTGGATGACATCATTTTTGGTTCTACACATAAAAAGTACTCAATCGCTTTCGCAATACTAATGAAGAAAAATTTTGAAATGTCCATGATGGGTGAACTTACATTCTTTCTAGGACTGCAAGTTCATCAATCACCCCGTGGTATTTTCTTGAGTCAGTCCAAATATGCCCTTGAATTGTTAAACAAATTTGGAATGAAAACCTGTAACACTTATGCCACACCCATGACTCATACAAAGAAGCTAGCGCTGATTTACATGGGAAACTTGTCGACCCTACAAAATACCGTAGTATCATTGGGTCTCTCATGTATCTAACAGCTAGCAGACCTGATATTGTCTTTGCCGTTTATCTATGCTCCCGTTATCAGTCACGACCAACTGAAACCCACCTCTCTGAGGCTGAAAGAATCCTCCGATACATCAAGGGAACCATTAACTTGGGGATCTGGTATACGAAGGATTGTGGTTTTGAACTAATCGCTTTTTCAGATGCTGATCACGCAGGATGTTTAGATTCACGAAAAAGTACTTCAGGAGCACTACAATTTCTTGGTGATGAACTGGTGTCCTGGCAATCGAAGAAGCAGGATTGTACATCGCTGTCATCAACCGAAGCAGAATACGTAGCCATGTCGGCGTGTTGTGCTCAAGTCATCTGGTTGAGAACACAACTCAAAGACTATGGTTACGTATTTGACAGAATCCTGATGTACTGCGACAATCGGAGTGCCATTGCGATCTCGTGCAACTCAGTTCAGCATTCGAAATCAAAGCACATCGATCTTCGCTATCATTTCATCAAGGACCATGTAGAACAGGGTACAGTTAAATTATACTTCGTGGGTACAGAATACCAATTGGCAGATCTACTCACCAAAGCCTTGCCTCCCGCTAGGTTTAATGAGTTGGTCCACCGGATTGGTATGCGGTGTTTGACTCAAGAGGAACTGGATAAACTATTAAAACAGTCTTAAAAACCAGTCAAACACCAAAATCTCTTTCGTAAATATCTTTTCAAAAACAAAATACAAAAATAGAAAATCAGATAAAACAACAAAAATATTCTTCTATCTATATTTCTTCAAACATGGCAAGTACATTTCTTCAGTCAACACTCAAATCTTTCAAAATTCAGTATTTTTTCGATCAAGTGTTGAGGGGGAGAAAATAAATTCTTAACTGTTTCAAAATAACCGTGTACTTGCATGTTACCCTATCCCGGTTGTTTCTTTAATAATGGTGGTCACATTTCTGGTTTACTGACACTCCTCGGACTAAAATTTATAACCTTTCATTATTTCTTAAGTCGAGGGGGAGTGTCGTCAAAGTTATTTCCAAGAATTCTTCGTTTGGTAACCAAAATGGAAGTTTAAAGGCTTTGGATGAAAATAGAAAAGGTGGAGGGACTAAAATTGCCAAAAGCTTAAAGTTATTTTAATAAATACACCTCCACCTAACTTTCACTTCACATTTATTACTCATACCAAACTCATCCTACGCCTAATATTCAAGCTTCAATTCCGTGTTTTTAATCATAAAATTGTAAGTGTTTTCGTAAACTAAACGTAATTACAAGCAAGGGTTTTGATTTTTATGCAAATCCAATGGCTAAAACGTGAGATATGAGTGATTATGTGTTCTACGCATAAGTGTATGAACACACAATCATTGGTGTGTGTTTGTGGTTAAAATAAGTGTGTCAAAACGTTTAATAACATCAATGATACTATGTTTATCCTCAAAATCCACCCAGAAACACGAATTGATTGTTTTTCTAAATTAGGGTTCATGAGTCGTTTTGGGTGTTTTCAAATGAGAATGTTTTTGGTGTTAAAGATTGTTGTACAATGTTGTTTTCAAGTTGAATTAATCATATCTAAGCCCAGAAACTACTCAGAAACACTAATGATTCATAAATTGAAAATTAGGGTTCTAGTTCATACGAATTGGGTGTTCTTGATTGGCCTTGAATTTGATGTTAAAACTTGGATAGAGCAACTTACTATACCTCTAAGACTTACCAGAAACACTTTGGTGTAATTCCTATGGCTACAATTCTTAAGCGTAATATATGAACTATTAGGGTTTTGGTCTACGCGTAAGACTTTTTATGCGTAAACTGTTTAATGAGTTTCATGCCATGATCTGTTTTATAATGAATGTTAATGTTAATATTGATGTTATGATGATGTTATTTCAGGCTTGCTACTCGTAAAACTCAGAATCAAGGTTATTGAAAATCTACGCATAAGGATCACCTTACGCGTAGAAAGTTATGCGTAAGAGAAATCTTACGCGTAACTATTACGCGTAAGGTTCTACAAAGGGACTATGCGTATCCTGTGAAGGATATGCGTAAACAGTGACCTCTACGCATAAGGTCTACTCTTACGAGTAAGATTTTATATACGCCTACGCTTAAGCTTTACGCATAAGGTTCCCTTTTCCTACGCATAACATTCCTTACGCGTAAGTAAGGATCCTATCCATAAGCTTGCGTCTACGCGTATACTTCTCCTGTTTACGCATAAGCTACCATTTCTACGCATAAGCCTTGATCAAACCTTCATTATGAATTGTTACACGTGCAAACTTGTAAATAAATAAATCATAACGTCACGAAACCAAAAATGTCACTAATAAGCTTAAACGTTTAATATGTTGTGTTAAATAAGTGATAACATAAACTTTAAAACTTAAAGTTAACTAACTCACGAAACTTATCACGACGTCATTGGACTATTGAACAAACAAGTGACTTTGGACTCGTAACTATCATTGACATTGCACATTCAATAATTAGACAATAAAACCTTCTGTTGACTAACATTATGTCTTTCGATATGTTGGTTCTTTTGGCTAATGTTATTTCAGATCAAGACATGGCTGCTCAAATGAATGTGGATGCACCAGATGTTCTCACTGTTGCCGATATCTTCCCAAACGGCTATCCGAGGAAGATTGGAAACAACAACCTTCGGGTTAACTTTGAAACCCTCACCTGTTCAGAATCTTCCTGTTTGATTGTTGTGGATATTCTAAAGAATCATCCTTATCAGAACATGCTCTCACATTCTGCTACAATACCGGAGATCTACATTCACCAGTTTTGGAATTCAATGCAAAGGATCAAAGGTCAAAGTGCGGTGACAGTGACGCTCAATCACAAACAGGTCACCATCACACATGCAGACTTACGGGTTGTTCTTCTCATCCCTGACATCGAGCCAACCGACTTCTATGCCACACCTGCTGAAGAGACAGTTTTGCAATTCTTGATTGATATTGGCTATGATGAAGCTTCAGGAACTATCTCTAAGCATTCTCATGTGGAGCTCAAGAACATTCCTCAACCGTGGAGAACTCTCTACATCATCATCACCAAATCTGTCTCTAGTCGTGATAGTGGCTATGAGCATCCCAAGCTCATGGAACTGCAAATCTTTTGGTCATTAATCAACATGAAGAACATCAAACTGGAAGCTCTAATATGGGATGACATGAAGTCATTTCTCAAAAAGCTTGGCTCAAAAATTCCCAAGAGGCTCAATGACCCCAACAATCACGACATGTTGTCTGAGCCTATTCTAACAGTCAGAATCAAGGAATCGACAACAAAGAAATAGGGTGTTGTGTTACCTGATCACCTTCTGTCTGACGAAATCAAAAAGCTCTACACATACAAAAGGTATCTGGAAGCAGTTAAAGTAGGCAAAGTTGGTCATCTCGATGAGAAGTCTTCTGGAACACCTACACAGAGAACCAGAAGAGGCAGTGCGGGAAGTGTTGCAAGCACTGAAAGTCAGAGAAAGTACCCCAAGAGGAATCCTCAAAGTAAAAGGATTGTTCCCTCTAAGAAAGTTGTTCCTATTCCCATTCCAAAGTCTAAACCACAAAGAGAGCTAGTGTACGAAAACTCTGAAGATACACAATCGGACGAAGAGGTCTTCTACTCTGAATCTGCAACCGAAGCACCTCCTTCAGTAGAAAAACCTCCCAGTCCACCAGCTATCCAAGGAAAAGGGAAGACTCCAGTACTTGTGCCTTATGAAGAGGAAGCTCAGAAGAAGAGCCACTGGAAACTGATTACAGGAGGAAGTTCAAATTTGTTAGACTCCAACACGTTGCGGAGGAATTTGCCAAAGATCAAATGGGTGGCCCCGGAGGGTCAAGTGGTGAAGTTCAACCTACACCAGATCCTGATGCGGTTAATCAACCCGATAAGGGAATTGGTGCCACCACTCTTGAGCAACAACAAAAGCAACAGGAGGAGTCTATTAAGTTTGACATTGAGGAACCAGATACTGAGAAGTCTGAGAAAGATAAAGCTGATGAAGAAGCTAAGTCTGGAAATGATGAAGATGTTGATTATGAAAAGTTTCTTCTTGACAGTCCCGTACGGTCTAAGGAGAAAACGTCTGAACCTCCTAAGGACCATGAATCTCCTCACATCTCATCTTCATCAGACTCATCTTCTCACTCCTCACCACCACCATCAAAAAGAACAACAAGATCCACATCCAGATCAGTGAAGAAGCCAACTGCCTCTTGGATTTCTCAAGCTAAGACACGAATCGTTAAAGCTGTCAAACAGATCAGAAAGAAGGACGTGCTCTACAAGAAAATGAATTTCTACGCTGATCAGATACAGTATCTTCATGATGAGAACGACAAGATACAAGTTGAAAGGGAATATATCCAGAAGCTCATGAAAGATGATCTTCAAGGGAAAATGGACGAAATGATCAAAGGTTACACTCACAAGTACCTTCTTGACTTTGTTCCTAAAGTTACAAAGGAGTTATTCACCAAACAACTCTATCCGAATCTACTTCATCTGGCCAAGCAGACTATGAAATCAACACCAATGCACGTGAACATCAATCCAGTTGATCCCATAATCTTCTCAGATGCTGAGTTAGTTGACCGACTGGTAGCTCAAATGTCCAAACGATCTGCAACACTTGCCTCTCACGAAGGTAAATTGCTTGAAGCATTGCTGGAATACCAACTAAAATCAGCATGCAGAGAAGAAGCTGAAAGGCCTAAGTGTCCACGCGACGATGAAGATAAGGATCAGGATAAGAATGACGAGCATAAACGCCCGAAGAAGTCTGGTGAATCATCTTCTATGCAACCTCCACCCAAACGGACTCCAGCTCAACAAAGATCTCCTCCTCGTTCTTCTACTGAAAAACCTCAAGATTTTGAGTTACCACCCCAGACTCAGAAAACCGGTGATCACTTTGAGTATACGGGTGGTGACGATGAAGAAGTCTCTGAGCACCAACAACAACCCATCTCTCCTGACACAGCCAAGAAACTAGAATCCTCCTCTAGGCCAAAGAAGAAGAAGAAGAAGGCGCCTTTGACTGACGTCTTATCATGGCTAGATGAGGATGATACTGAATTTGAATGGTTCTCGAAGCTTGTTGATTCCACTCCCTACCCAGCTGAAGGTCAAGAGGTTCCAGAATGTAGTACATTGGAGCATGCGAAATTACTACAAGAAAAATTCCGTGTGAAGAAGATGACGAAATCCGAGTTGAAGCGAATCAAGAATGAAGCATTTCAACTTCTCAAAGACAGCTCGGAAAGTGCTATTGAAGTTGAGTATCACCTCGATAATATAGCACGAGCCATGTCTAACAACATGGATTGGCTCAACCCAGAAGCAAACATCGACTTCACCAAACGGGACAACCCTCCATATTACACCGACTGGTCAAAACCTCTACCAAAAATTGGCCAACCAGATCAGCCTAGGATTCCATTCCGATATTTCTTCAACAAAGACTTGGAATTTCTTCTACACGGTGGCGATGCTTCAAGGAAATACGCTACATCTCTGACACTTCTATTCCCGGCAGCCATATACTCTAACTGCATAGCCATCGAGGAAAGGGCTAACCACATGTTCTCCAACAATGTGGAAGTATATGACCGTGATGCATTATATGGGATTCACCATTGGCTGGAACGCCGACGAATCTACTACAGAAGCTGCCAGGTTCAGAAGTCTCAACATGAAGTGTTCAGTACTAAAGCAATCGTGGCTATTAAACATGTTGATCTTTCGTCTAAATGGGACTACACTTTTCTCAAGAATATTGTGGTCAAAAGGCAAGACGAAAGGGATTATGCGTTCTCTGAAGCGGACTTTGAGAATTTGTCTATCAACGACATTGAAGACATGTACCTTGCCAAAGTACAGGGTCGCATGAGACAGTTTTCAACTGAAGTACAACATGAATTAATCAAGTCCTTGCTTATCTTCATCAGAAGCATAGTCATCAAAGAACGTGTAGAAGATCTCCAGCTTGAAGTTGAATCATATCAGACCCGTGTCAATTTCACTCCACCTCAGCTAGATCTTCCCGACATTAACCAGCTTTCACAACACACACTCATCAGCCAACCATTCGGAGTGGTTTACATTAGTGAAACACATCTCAACTGCTTGATGGCGTGTAGAGATCTTTACAAGTTTGGGGATCACACATTGAAGAAGGTTAGGGACGGATTGGCTTATAGGTTGAAGGATATTCATGAAGGCATTGGGTCACAAAAGCGATGGAATTCCAAGGAAAGACGGGATGTGAGGCGGATCATCAGAAAGATTGATGAAAGGTTGTATCGACGGGACCAGTTCAGAACTCTGGAAAGCTTTGTAGGCGGTCGTCCCAGGATTGCTATCGCCAGCTATCAACGCCCAGTTCGCATTTCTGGTAACATTGATGGACTTCCTGGTCCTCTTGAACTGCTTCTATTTCATAATATTTTGGATGTGTGATTAATTATGACAATGGCTTGTGCACACATATCAGTGTACAACCCGTTCTTGTCAAGAAAGGACCCTGTGGTACGCTTCAGTGCCACAATCCTTATAAAAGGAGCGAAAGCTTCTTACTTTTGAGTAAAACCTATCAAACCTTTCATCTTTCAAGGTTTTGCTCAAAAGAACAAGTACTTCCCCGTATGATTTTCAAAACCTCAACCGTTTATATCACTTGTTGAGGGGGAGTATTTGAATTAAAACTTTGTTCACAAATTGTTCATAGTGGTCATCTTCCCGCAACACTCAAAATGGTCATATTTATTCTCAACTTTTCAAAAAATAACATTTTATATGCCAATTTTGAGGGGGAGAAAATTATGTGATAAGAAATATGTTGTGTAAATGCAAATGAATCTTTGTACTATAGACTTAACCAACGAATTGATGGTACTTAACTGTTAGTAACTCGAAAAGACTTGTCCAGGACGGGTAATAATTTCAAGCTAGTTCGCTAGTAATGTAAACGTGTCTCGCAAAGGACTTGTCCGAGTAGAATGTACCATTCGAGAAACTCTTGGTAGACATGAACTCTGACGGGTTTGACAACCTTTCGAGGTTTGTCTACGCCTTCAAGGTAGTTATTAGAGCTAGTTGTCACCTAAAAGCTGACAATGTAATTTTTTAACTATGCAACGTAACCGTGTCTCGCGGGGGATTGTCTATCTTGAGTTGATCAATTCATAAAGTGCGCGCTCTTTCCTCACTGTGCAGATTTCTGTAAAAACTCTTAAGCACATGTGGAGGGGGAGTATTTCTGCAAAAGATCAAACTCTTACTGTGGTACAAAATGTTTTACAATCATAACCGCAGTGAGAGATTTTCTTGAAAATTGGTTTTATGGCAACATAGGTTAGTCATGGAGTTATAAGGTGACTAAGGTTAGGAATAACCGTCCTATGATCCGCCAGAGCCGGAGGGATCTACCCAAGGACATCACAAATAGTTAGTACTTAGAAGTCCTTAGGTACGATTATAAAAAGGAGAAAATGAGAATCGGAGAAAGAAGGAGTTGAAGAATTGAAAAGAAATTCAAAGAAAAGGGTGAAAAGAAATAGCCCTCCAAATTATTCAACTTAGGGCAGATACCGGGTTCAATTCATTTGCTACTGGTTGTCACTTAGTGACGCCATTATTGAAGATTAAAAGTCGTCATGGACCCAGTGACGCATGCACTAAACCTTCTTAGCCACTCAAGTTTCTCTCAACAGAAGCTTGTTTCATTCTCACAAGGAACCCTACATAATCTATTGGCTTTCTCTTAGAGATTGCTAATATTGAAGAAGGAGACCCTCTCCCTAGTCTCTGCTCAGGAAAACCAAAACGCACTATTGAGTCTAGAGCCACGAGATTCATCAAAAGATCTCTTAGGTACACTTGACATTTCATCACTTGATGTTCAAAAATAAGAACATCAGTGGTACGTTATCGAGTCCTTCACAGATCTTAGCAATCTGTCGAGAACATTTATGAGAGGCTCACAACTGTGATCCTCAGTGATTGAATGGAAACTCCTACCAGGGTCAACATCAAACAGCCCTGACAGCAGGTCACTTCGGTAACTCCCCGTGGATTACGCTTAGTGTGTCTCAAATGGTCTACAGTCGTGAGGTGATGCTTCGGTGTACCTCAACGACTCATCTGAACTGTAGGTGTACTTTGGTACATCGCGTTATCTCACTTGTGGGACTCCAGTTCAGGAACGGCTTTTGTGAGAATTAGAGTTGTGTTTTCACGCTATGCTGTTAACACTCTCGAAGTTCAAACTTGTAAGTGCCGGAATCCGCTTATTACTAACCGTTTTCATGTTTTCTTCTTATGGAAGCTCTGGAGCGGAATGATCGTGCAGATTCTTCACATGTTCATGCCAACATCATCTCTAATGGAAGTTCTATCCAAAAGCAACACAAAAGTCAGAATGATTCTTCGTCAATTCAAAGAATCTACAAAGTTAAAGACTTAAAGAACTTCGTCAGCACTGTTATCAAACGTTAAAGAGCGTGTGAGCATGTTGAAGAATGACGTGGAGACACTGTAGCAGCGAAGCAGACCTGAGGCAGACTTGATGCAGACAACAACAACATACTATCACTACCATCACAAAGAACAATGATCAAAGAACAAAGTTAAAAGATGATGTCAAAGCAAAACTGTTTAAAGAAAACAATTTCTCTACACTGGGGAGATTGTTCAAATCAAGGCAATTCTTCTCACAAGAAAGAAGAATGTCAGAAGACGTCAAAGCTACTATTACATCAACGCCTTCACCGTTCATATTCATTCATCACCAACACTTAGGGGGAGATTGTTGGAATCACTCCTAAACCTAAATCAAGTGTTAGTAATTCATATGTAATAGTTAGCTTAATTATGGCCTTTATATTTGTTATTAGCCTTAAGCTTATGTAGAAGGCCCATGAGCTTAGGCCCAAGCCCATAGGAGAAAGGAAGGGACTAGGAGTGTTGCCCTAGCTTCCCTCCTATAAATACTATGTAATAACCCTCACTTGAGGGTTGGTTGTTCAATTTATTTCTTTCACACATACTCTACACATAACCATCCAAGTATATCGTGTGTGTGTGTTTGGTTTATTGTTCATCCGCCTCTCTATCTCTTCTCTTGATGCTTGTGTTGTAAAACTAGTGACCTAACATAACCCTTTTTTAGGAAACAGGGACGAAGATGCATATGAGCATGTTGAAAATATCCTATACATTGCAAGCCTTTTCAACATTCCGGGCGTGTCTCATGATGCTGTTATGCTAAGGGTATTCCCAATGACTCTTACTGGAGCCGCCAGAAGATGGATCGAAAGATTGCCCGCGGGGGCAATTAATACTTGGGCGCTACTAAAGAAACACTTTATTCAAAGATATTGCCCGCCGTCGAAGATTTCTAACCAGCTTTTGGAGATCCTTAATTTCAAACAAGAAGACGACGAAACGTTGTATCAAGCTTGGGACAGATACAACGATCTTCTTTTCAAGTGTCCTACTAATGATCTGAACAACCAGCAAAAGGTCAACATCTTCTACAAAGGAATTAACGTAACTACAAGGCAGATGCTGGACTATCAAGGACCTATCCTGAACATGACTCCTACTCTTGCAATTGAAGCCATTCAAAAAATGGCGGATCATTCTCAGAAATGGAACGACGGTGGAAGTAAAAGAAACCAAGGCGGAAGTTTAGATGGAATTGCATTAATAACCAACAAACTTGAGAATCTCGGTAGAGATATGCTGAAAATCAAAGAAACTGTCCATGCCATCCAAGTCGGCTGCGAAAACTGTGGTGGGGGACATTTGACTAAAAATTGTCCTAATATTGACAAGGAAGATACAATCGAGGAAGCTAAATATGGAGAGAATAGGCCTTTCTACGGGGATAATCGTAATGGGTTTCGTGGAAGACCCCCTCCATATTATGAGCATAATGAGAGAAGAGCTAACCTGGAGGAAATTATTGACAAGTACCTTGTGGATTCTACCAAGAGGCAAAAGGAGCAAGAGGAATGGCTTAAGAATTTCCAATATAATACAAAAAAAAGCCTCTCTTCCCATGACATATCACTTAAAAACTTTAATTGGAAAGCTTGGCGATGAGGTACAAAGAAGAGACGAGGAACAAAAGAGCAAATCCACTATATGTAAGGTTGTATTCTCTGATAACAACAAGTACTCTGATGAGTCCGATACTGATGGCGAAAGTGAGTTACGCCGTAATCACACCTCAGAGTTACGGCGTAACCTGAATTCAAGCAAAGACACGGGCACCAAGGACGACAACCCTAAAAGGAGAAGTCATTGGTGTAAGGCTATTGCAATTGACGATGAGGAATGCTACAGCTTGTGGGCCTCGTGTGATCCTCGGAAAATCTGCGATGGTGGTGTTGATAAAGAAAGGATAAAAGATGACAGATACAAGTGGACTACACTTAATGACGAAGAAAGGTTAGCCAAGTTCTCGATTAACGAAGTGGAAGGACCACTTATTAAGCATTACTGCAAACCATTACTCGTCATGGAAGATGAGATTACTCACGCTTGGCCAACGTGCAATCCTTTTCGTAAATATTGCAACGGAGGAGGTAATGTAAAAAACGAAGTTTGGATATGCCCACATGAATCTGGGAGGCACGACGTTGATTTTGGAAATCTATCATTCAGTGATTGGTATTCGATAAGATTCGGGGACGCGATAATTAATTCAGCTTTGTTCAGAAATCTGGAACTCAAATATGAGAAACATATTCTTCGAGGAAAAACCATTAAGCCCCTCGATGATATTCCTTCTGAAGATAACAATAACGAAGGAGTTCAAAATCATTGGTGTGAACAAATTAAAACCAGCAACGGAAAAGTTTGGGCTTCCTGCAATCCTTTTGAGTATGAATGTCACGGGGGAAGCAGCATTGAGAGAGCTGGGGAAGACGAATTCCTTTGGACTTCAACTAATGATTCTGAAAGAACAGAATTGCCTTGGCCAGATGATCTCGGATTCAACAATTGGGTCAGAATCAAATATGGAAAAATTGACGCGTTAACTAAAGAGAAAATCTAGAATGGGTGTATGAGTAAAGATCAACCTAACAACGAAGTTCCTAATGAAAAACCAGAAGATGACACCAAGGGCTCGTGTAAGGTAGAAAATGAAGAATGCAAGCAAATACTCAACCAAATTGAAGATACCGATTCCGACGATGATGATTTCGATTATCTCGAGTTACAAGGCAAAGACGGTTTCATTGACCCAGATGATGAAGTACACGAGAAAAGAAGATGCAAGCTTCTTGGGATCCAATATAGAAAACCTCCACCTATTATCACCGAAAGGTTCGTATTCACTAGGTATTACTTAGGTCCGGATGAAAAGTTTTGCAAGGTTTTGAAAAGGGGAATCAAGGAATTCGACCGCACGGCTCCCAATGTCACTTGGATCCGGAATAACTTGATGAAGGACATTGAAAAGGTCAGCGAAGTCCAAAGGCCCCCATAGAAGCCCCGCGGCTCTGAGTCTAACTTAAAGACTCGTAAATAAAGAAAAGTGCTCTTTCGGGAGACAACCCGAATTATCCCTTTCTTTTATTTTATTTCCTTTTCTGTTGGGTTTTGTGTTTTCTAACTATTTTTGCAGGAAATGAGGAAGTAATTGCTGCTGCAGTTTGCTGATCTGAACAGAGTTACGGCGTAACTCATCTTGGTGATTACGCCGTAACCAACATTTTAGCAGCAGAATTCTTGACGCATTACCAATTACGGCGTAATACCCTCTCAGTGGTTACGCCGTAATTATTCGCTTTGCAGCTTATACCAGGTTTTGCCAGTTACGGCTTTACTCCCTCAAAAGAGTTACGACGTAACTTTCCTCTGCTTTAATTCTTTCATTTTAAAACACAATAACCTTGTATTAGTTTTTAAATGAACTTTGTGGGTGTGTTCCCTGTAAACCCTCACGAGACTTCACTCGTCCACTTGGGACACCAAGTGGTTTAAAAGGCTTGTTGCATTCGCTAAATGCAACCGTGATTCCTACGAAAGTGAGTTAGGTTTGTTTTTCATTTTTCATTGTTTCTTTTTAGAATTATGCTTGTCGGTAGTGTGATTTCAGTGATTGAAGTTTGTTCATGATGCTTATATGAAGGCACGTCTCTTTTTCGTGGGCCTTCCGTCTTTATGGAGCAATTTCAAGGAAGTTCTCGCTCTAATTCTACCTTTCTCTTCACCTTTATTTAATGCCTAGTACAAAAGGGACTTTGTACAATTCAAGTGGGGGGACGGGAGTAGAATTATCTCTTGAACTTTATTTCGCCCTCATTTTTCTAGTTTATTTTGAAAAATTATGCCATTTTTTAAAATTTTGACATGTTTTTCTTAACCTAACTAGATTAGACCTTAGCCGAGCACATACAACCCTTGATATTATATGGTGAGATTAGCCTTATCCGTTTTTAATATTTTACCCAAATCCACCAAATTATGAGTGTGCCGGTAGCTTGTAAACTTTAGAACTTGGCCTTTGCATCATTTCGAGACCATAGACGAGGTATGTTGAGTTAGCTCGATGTATTTGGACTTTCCAGTTTTAGAAGGCAATATTATAGGATTATCACCCAAACAGCCTACCATTGTGAGTCTATCGATTAATTACCTGGACTTTTCGACCCCCATGTGAAACCCTTTTGTTGCACTCATCTTTAGTGCAACATACCCCTAGATACACCCTTCTGAGCCACTCATTTCATTTTGTTAACCCGATATATTGTTTCGATACACCTATACACCTTAGCCTACCCTGTAGTCTTTATTTGTGATTGGGAAGTCATCATTTGCCTAAATTCAAGGTTCGAGTGGAAAGGTTCGGGAATCACGCTTTCATCGACAACATTTCTGAAGATCATTGAAGACCCCCCGAATTCCCATTGTTCATCTCAAGTGGGGGGATATTATGTTATGATATGTTGAAAAAAAAAGAAAAAAAAAAGAAAAGAAAAAGTTGTTATGATTATGTTAGGGGAAAGTGAGTGTGTGGCTATAGTGTACCCAAGCTTGGGTGTAAAACTCACCAAAACTACACCGTTTTATTAAAACTATAAAGGCCCCCCCCCCCCCAACTCACTTCTTTTCCATTTCAGTTCTTCTCCACAACTGAAGCAAACCAAGCAACCTTTGATCTCCATATGTGAATCACCACTTCTACCGCAACGCTACTATGCTATCACGAATAGCTATTCAATGAAAGGTACCTTTAGATGTTTGCGTCGTCATTAATTTTCTTTTCTTTCCACTTCAACCGAAAACTTGCATCTTCTCATTTAATCTCAGAATCTCAATTTGCATCTGAGTTAGAACAACAATTTCATTTTAATTCAGTATTTATGTTGTAAGATTAAGTCAATGAGTACAAGAATTTTGATGATAGAAGATTATGATATGAACCGCACACCAAGTGTTTGATTAAATGTTTCTACCTCTGGTCTAGCGGTATGGAGGTTTTACCCTCCTAGGCAAGGTCTCAAGTTCGAGTCTTGTCTAGGGCGATAGGGGTTTCCTCCCGCGTGCGTAAAGGGAAGGGTGCCATTGCCTTCTGGGCTGGACCTAACCTGGATGTGTGGACTCGCTACGCCTTCTGGGCTAGGAGCCATGTAGCCACAATTGCCGTTCAAAAAAAAAATACTATTGCTATTTGATGCAAGAGATTATAAGTTAGAGTATCACACACCAAGTGTTTGATTAAATGAAGCACTCATTAAGTGCTTACTTTCCAAAAAGGCTTTACCTTTTTATTCTACTTCAAAGTAGTTTTTCATACCATTATGGCCTAACATCTATCTACGTGTATTGTTTTTCACTAGGACCTTTCAATCTGAGTATAGCAACTGAAATACAAATGCAAACCCGTTTGATTGAAGATATTGATAAAAATGGATATTTAGTCGACCACCAGAATGCAGAGTATGATTGTGAGAGACCAAACAATGATGAAGTTAACGATGATGATATTTGGGAGAAACCGAACGAAGACCGAGTGAATATTGGATGTGATGAAATTGAAATTAACGACGACAACATTTTGGGAAAGATTTTTAACACACCCGATGATGCATATACGTTTTATAATCAGTATGCCTTCCTACACGGGTTTGGTATACGTATACATTGGGATTATAAAAACAAGACGACAAATTAGGTTTATAGAAAGTTATATGTTTGCAACAAAGAGGGTTTTAAGAGACATAAGGGTAATAGTTCTAATGAGGTATCTAAGAAACGTCGAAGAGATGTAAGGAGCGGTTGTAAAGCGGAACTCCAAATTTCTAAAACAAAAGACGGGAAATGTTGTGCGGATATCTTTAACGATACACACAATCATGATTTGACCCTTACACCAACGAAAGTAATGAAACATCGTTCTCACAATAAGTTTCATCGCTCCATGGCTTGCAAATCCCTTATGGTGGAACTTGGTAAGTCCGGTTTGAGACCTTGTCAAGTTAGGAAAGCTGTAAATGCAATGAAGTCTCCAAATGAACCTAATGTAACGTCAAAGCAATGTGCTGATATATTAGCTGAAGAACGAAAACAATACAAAGGTAAGGAGTTTTATTCTCTTATCAAACATTTCCAAGAAAAAGCAGCAGTAGATGCTAACCATTATTTTAAGATAGACTTGTTTGATGATGGGTCTCCTAGAAATATATTTTAGGCTGATGGAAGATCAAGAGATGCCTATCTAAAATTTGGAGACGTTGTTGTGTTTGATGTTACATATTTGACGAATAAATTCAAGTTTCCGTTTGCTCCATTTGTTGGAGTGAATCATCATGGTCAATCAATAATTTTTGGTGGTGCTTTGCTAGAAAATGAAAAAGAAGAGACCTTCAAATGGTTATTTAAGCAATTTTTAAAGTGCATGTTTAACAAGTGCCCAAGTGCAATTATAACTGATCAAGATAAAGAAATTTGTAATGCAGTTAAGCATGTAATTCCAAACACTCGACATCGCTACTGTGCATGGCACATTAAAAAGCACGTGTTGGAACATCTTCAGCCGTTTAGAGTTCGTTATAGTGATTTCCAGGAATCTTTTAAGCAATGGATAAGAAGTGATACCGTCGAATAATTTGAAAGCCAATGGGAAGTTTTACGTGATAAGTATAATCTTGAGAGTAGTAGTTGGATGATGGAGATGTATAACCAAAGGAAATTTTGGGTTGCTGTTTTTTTTAAAGATATTTTTCTTGCTGGCAAGACAACAAGCGGAAGAAGTGAGAGTATTCATTCTTTTTTTGACAGATTTGTGAATTCGAAGACCATGTTGAATGAATTTGTTATTCAATTCGATAAAGCTGTCGACACTCGAAGAGCCGCCGAAGAAGATGAAGACTTTCAGACTATTAACTCGACGCCAATTCTTTCCTCTGTTCATCCAATAGAAGCAAAAGCAGACAAATTGTTACTATCCATTATGTTTATCATCAGCCATTATTCTGTGAACAAACTACCACATGCATGAGATTTTATATATTATTTTTTGCAGGTGCATGTTATACTAAAAATATTTTTGAGGTATTTCAGAAAGAGTGGATAGAAGCAACCAGGAATTTAACTCACGATACTAAAAGCAAGAGCGAGGAAAAATCTAGTTATTGGGTTGGGCAGGTGAATGTTGATAAAAAACATTGGAGAGTCGTCAACTTTTGCTTCTTGGATAAATTGGATCTCACATGTTCTTGTGCTATGTTCGAAACATATGAGATATTGTGCAAACATATCCTGTATGTAATGAAAAAAAAAACATGTTGACACCCTACCCGATCACTATATTTTACCTCGGTGGACACTTGATTGTAGGTACAAAGTTGGTAATGCTAGTATCGGAATCGAGGAAACAAATTGTGAAAATGAGGTTAGTGCGTTAGCTTTATGGTATGTTCAAGCTAATTCGACAAAGGCAATTGAACAAGCAAGAGATGCACCTTCGGAAATAAAAAGACTAAACAATTTTTTGGTGGAGTTTTTAGAAGATCAAATGATAAGGAAAAAGCCAACAGAGATTGAGAATGCATGTAAAGATGCTCGTGTTGGAATTTCTCAAGTAGACATGATGCCTCAAATTACAGTTCGAGATCCCGTTGTGCTTACTACCACTAAAAGACGTCCAAGAAATGCAACAAGAGTCAAGCCTCCTATAGAGGTCAAGCAAAAGAAGACCGTAACTTGTTCTTACTGTAGGGAATCAGGTCATAACATCACTAGCTGTAAGAAAAAGAAGGTTGATTGCATGCAAGAAAAAGACTGATGCTTATGTTGTTATCCAATGTTTAGTTTTCTTTTCTGGTGAAAAAATATTGTTATTTTGCTTATCAACTAGAAGTTATGTTAAGTTATCATCTTATGATATGATGTTGCTGGTTAAAATTGCTCGAAAATGTCCGGTTTACATGGAAAATTGTTGCTGTCACAGTGGGTTAACGGGTCAAAACTAGATTTTTATTTTATTTTTTTCAAGTTGCTGTCACAGCTAGTTTAGTCTTTTAGATATAGTTTCACTTCACTTTGATTTTATTCCAAATATTGGTGTGTTGGTATATTGGGTGTTTGGTTCAGTCTCTAAACGGATAAAAAATGAAGCGGAAGTGGGTCAAAAGTGAGTGTTTGGTTCAGTCTCTAAACGGATAAAAAATGAAGTGAAAGCGGGTCTCCATTGTGTTTGGCATATGTTTCTGCTGCTTATTTTGTCTAAGGTCTGCAAGTGATTGTGACACTGATGGTTTTTGTAATTTTAAGGTCTGCAAGTGATTGTGACAGTTATGTTTTTGCAAGTGATTGCATACCTTAATCCATTTGGGTCAAGGTTCTAAGGTCTGCAAGTGATTGTGGTACACGTTATAAGGTCTAAGGTCTGCAAGTGGTAATGCCAAGTCATGTGTAATTTGACTGTTAAGCAAAACATGATTTCATGAACATTGAGCTAATTGATTATATTATTCCACAAAAGTGTTGGTACAAGAGTATTCGAATTCTATTACACCTTTTATGTGAAGTTTAAAAAAACATTAAACAAAGAATACATCCATGTATGTGAAGCTTAAAAAAACATTAAACCATAATGTCAAATTTGTGGCAGTCGACCACGTTTCGATCAAGGCTGACATGGTTAAGGAATGGCATATGTGAGTGTTTCAAGCTCTTCAGGGCGCCACATTGTCTTTTGCATACACAATAATCCTTCCATATCCTTCGAGTAGGTTAATCGGACGTTCCAATGCATAGACCTCAGACCTTTTTCCACTTCATTTATAGTCTCAACACTGTCACAAACAATAAGATTTCCTTCTGGTCTCAGCAGCCTATCTACTTCCGCAACCAAAGCCATCACGTTACATCTATAATACCAAATAAACAATAAGTACAAGATTAATCTCACAGGATATTTGGAAAAGAGAAAAGATCACTTTAATTGTTGCTTAATCAAACTGCATCTTCTCATTTAATCTTTCAATGATAAAGATTTAAAATCATTACACATAGTATGTTTGCATTTTCATTTGCATCGAAGGTACAAAAAGCATCCAAAACTAAAACAGAAGGTAACAAAAGAGTATTTATATTCAATGCTTATTCTCAACTTAGGATTCATAATACTTCGTACATGATTACAAACTAATGTACATTTTACATAGCCCTCCAACACAAAGACAAGAAACAAGCCTAAGCTGGAGATTTCATTGTGGCATTATCACAAACACTTTATGATCATTACAATTTACATTCTAGGGTGGGCAAAAAATAAACTTCAACAATACAACATAAAAAAATTGGTACTACAGAAGCATCAATGAGAAATTAAATAATTTGTGCTCAACTTCATTCTTAGCCTTTCCTAAGCATAGTCAACTATCACCCATGACTATCAATCCACTCCTCCAATCCAAGCGTAATGGTGATTTGGCACAAGCAAAGTTCAAATTCGATTTTGAATTGGACTGTGAAGCTGGATGGTTACTAATAACATGAAGAAGGCAAACAACCGACTGGATCAAATAACTTGTCTTGGTATCCTTCAGTAGTTGGGGAGATGAGAATGAGATCCGTCCTTTTTTTGTAAGTTTTTAGCCAAACGACAGTGTTTTGATTGGTTCTATACCCAACCTTGACTACAAGACATCCACACACTCACTTTCCCCGATTATGTTATTGTAAAGTGCGATGTTATAAGCACTGTAGTATGAGCTTTATTGATTTAGTATCGAGGAGGCCACCTCGGTCACATTTGAAGATTGGAGTTGGTAGTTATGCCAACAGTTGGAGAAAAAGGTAGTGTGCCCATCACGACGTCCTCTAAGGACACATCTACCTTGCATTTCATGATCCGGTTTCTTGACTTCTAAGCTTGAACTTTGGGCGGACGGTAAGTGGTGATGACTTGGTTATAGATTTAGACTACCTGCTTGTTTTTTATTTTACACCAATTATATATCCCATGTCTTATCCTACCTTTTAGTCATGAAGCGTGTCTAGGTGATGCATCGAGCAATCTTTGGTGTCTTGGCCATGGATTTGGTCATGTATCATTGAATTTGTCCACTTCGCCGTGACATGTTAGTAATGACGAGTCACCCCTTAACCTTTGTCGTGTCTACCCATATTACCTTCGAGAATTGTTTAGCCCTTAACTCTAGTGGTGGAGATTTGTGTAACCGCCAAGCTTATAATAGAATACATGCTATGACTGTGCGATTGAGTGATCACCCCAAAATTGACACTTAGAATAGTTGAGAGTTTTAAGTGTTTGTTCCCCTTTCATGAGGTGTTCGGCTTTGTTTTATTCTAGCATAAGGGATTTGTAAACTCATATTTTCCAGGTTATGGGAGAATTAGGAATCTATCTAATAAGGTCTACTTGAGGGCAAGTAGATTTCAAGTGGGGGGATATTTGATAACATCAAATAGTCCTGATTATTAAGTGTCAATTTCCCCCGATAATGCTCGTTATTTATATCATTTATATGGATTTACGTTTGTTTTCCATTATTTTCCACTTTCAGGTAAATTACGAGCATTGGAGCTGAAGAGACGCGGAACTGGAAACATATCTAAAGATTTATCACAGTATGCTATTTTGAAGAAGTTACGGCGTAACTCATCTCTCACATTAAGCCATAACTATTGCGTGACTCAGTATGCCAACTTATCAGAAGGTTACGGCGTAACTCCTCCCAAAGGTTACGACGTAACTACATTAGGTCAAAAGAGGTTCCACGCCGCTGATACTTACGCCGTAACTACTGCATCTCTTACGACGTAACCGAGTTTATTGAAGACTACGGCGTAACCACTAATAAGGTTACGCCGTAACCAGCATATCTAGTGCATTTTACGAAGAAATAGAAGGTTACGGCGTAACTCCTATATTGGTTACGCCGTAACCCAGATCTGGCCTATAAATACCCCACGAATTCCAGCATTTCTATTCATACCATTCCACACACAACACTCTGAGAACGTGGGAAAAAGCTCAAGGCAGGTCTAGAGGAGCATACAGAGCTGTTTCCAAGGGAGAAGTCACTCCACTACGATAAGCATTAGCGTTTTATATTTCTTTTACTTTCAATTCATGTATTTCATACCTTTGAATATTGAATTGATTTGCATGATTAATATGAGCGGCTAAGCACCTTTTGGTGCTAGCCTAGTTATGATTCCTTAATTGTTTTGTTTGCGTTTACCTTTACTTCCGTACAATTATTTCTAAGTGTATACATGCTTAGTTCATTGGTAGCCACCCTTGGTTCGGTAGTTTTGGATGGCGGTAGAGGCCAATTGCATAGGAGATATGACCAACTGACCCTAGGTGAGCGGACTGAGACGGGAAGGGTAAGATATGACCAACTGACGACCCTTTCTACTTGTGCGATTTGACCAACTGATCACCTATCGTTTGGATGAATTAAGAATTGGGGGGTGTAGTGTCTAAGTTCCTAACGGCCGGGCACTCACTATTATGAATCTAGCATGCAGCGGTACTTAATGACTTGGCTTAGGGGACCAGGAACAACATGACTTATGACGGTGCGCCTGATTTCTCCTGTGGTGGCATCTTTGCTGATAGGTTAGGGCGAATTGACCAAATGTTGTCCTCTCGAATTTGACCCCACCTGAAGTAATTGGAAGTAAGTAGACGTAGACATAACTAGATAGGAGGATTAACTAGGTTAGCACCACTCTCCTCTATTGATCTCCCTTTACCATTTATCTGCTTTTATTTACTTTATTCTGCATTAGTAGTTTAACTAATTAAATCCCTATCGAAACTATTATTCTGTGACAATTAGACTTAGTAATAATCCAACACACATAGCTCTTGGGACGACCTCGACTTTACCGTTTACTACACTACACACGACCAGGTACACTGCCCGTTAGTGCACTAGGGTAGACCATAGGTATAGCGAGACACTATAAATATTAAGACCTGGTCTGTAAAACCTGCATCAGCATGATATATATTACTATACTAGCAGGATCTTGTCCCTGTGGTTTGGTAAAAGTTACGGATCTTGTCCCTGTGGTTTTTTTTGCAGGTTTCGTCCCTGTGGTTTACAAATCTTACGGATCTTGTCCCCATGTCTGACCTGATCTCAAAAAGGACCTCCCTTGCAAATACTCCCTAACGTGACGGCTAACATTGTATTTTGGTTTTAACGATCGTTATACAAACCACAGGGACGATTTATGTAATTTACTCTTTAAAAAAAATGTTTTTTCTTTTTAATTTTATTATTCAATTTTTTTTTAATTTTATTACGATTAAATTTAAAAAAAAAACTTTTTTTTTAAAATTTAATTTTAATTTCATTATAATAAATTAAAAAAAAACAAATTTTAATTTTATTATAATAAATTAAAAAACTATTTTTAATGTTTTTTAAATTTAAAAAAAAATCAAAAAATTTATAATAAACTAAAAAAAATTAATTTTAATTTTATTGTAATATTTTTTTTAAACAAAACTGTTTTTTCTTTTAAAAAAATTAAAATAAAACAAATAAAAAACTTTTTTTAATTTTATTATAAAACGGATGAAATTGTATAAAAAACGTTTTTACACGGTTTTGTCCATTTTTACGTTTCATTTGTTTTTATACGGTTTCGTTCGTTTTTGTATGAAAATGTATGAAAACAACGTACAAAAATGTATGAAAACGTACAACAACGTTCATACGCAAAACAACGTTGTTGTACGTTTTCATCCGTGTTATACGGTTTCGTTCATTTTTTTACGTTTTCATACATTTTTGTACGTTGTTTTCATACATTTTTGTACGTTGTTTTCATACATTTTCATACAAAAACGAACGAAACCATATAACAACAAATGAAACGTATAAAACGGACAAAACCGTATAAAAACGTTTTTTTATACGCCTTCATCCGTTTTATAATAAAATTAAAAAAAGTTCTTTCTTTGTTTTTTTTAATTTTATTTTAATTTTTTTTGATAAAATTAATTTTTTTAAAAGAAAAAACAGTTTTTTAAAAAAATATATATATATATATATTATAATAAAATTAAAATTAATTTTTTTAGTTTTATTATAATTTTTTTGATTTTTTTTAAAATTAAAATAAAAATAAAAATAGTTTTTTAATTTATTATAGTAAAATAAAAAATTGTTTTTTTTAATTTATTATTAAAAATTAAAATTAAATTTAAAAAAAATTATTAAAAAATTTAATCGTAATAAAATTAAAAAAAATTTGAAAAATAAAATTAAAAAGATTTTTTTTTTTTTTTTTTTTTTTTTTTTTTTTTTTTAAAGAGTAAATTACATAAATCGTCCCTGTGGTTTGTATAACGATTGTTAAAACCAAAATACAATGTTAGCCCTCACGTTAGGGAGTATTTGCAAGGGAGGTCATTTTTTGAGATCGGGTCAGGCATGGGGACAAGATCCGTAAGATTTGTAAACCACAGGGACGAAACCCGCTAAAAAAAAACACAGGGACAAGATCCGTAACTTTTACCAAACCACAAGGATGATTTATGTAATTAACTCTTATTTGTATTAGTGACAGTTGATGCATGAATTGTGTTTAATTTGGCTGTACAATATGCTTGATAATTTGTATTTGTTATGTAAGGATGTTTTAATAAGTGTATTAAGTGTATTTATTGACCAGTATTAATTAACTACATTAAATAGCATTAATGTGGTGTTTTGTTTTTTTAATATGTGTATTAAAGTGGTGTACGATATTCTTTTTGTCTTGAACGTCTAAAAATTATGTGGATTAAAGTGTTGTACACTATGCTTCTTTTCTTGTAAACTTACTAAGTATTTGGCGTAGTAGCTTCATTAGATTGTAAATTGTGGTTGAATAGTTGTATTTTTTTGGTGAAAGGGTATTTTTAATATTGTATTAAATGAATGAGCAGTGGTTTTTGTAGTTTTATTTGTGCTTTGTGTATTGTACAATAAGTATTATGACTTGTAAAGTAAGATTATAAGGAGAGAGATTGATTCCTCTATTATATGTAATATAGATTGGTGTTACATCAAGAGCCTAAGGTGTCATAACACCATAACATAAAAAAGGTACTATCATCTCAACGACAATTCAACTTTAACATTTTAAGACTAACAAACTCAAAATACCTTTTTATTATAACATGATAACATCACATGACAGCACCTTTTTTAAACACACTTTTTTTTTTCTTTTCCATTTATTTAAACAAAATAAATTTTCATTTATTAAATTTAAATGCTTTCATTTATTAAATAAAACTAAAAATATCATTAAAAAAGAGTGTAAACTACACGATTCGTCTTTGTTGTTTACGTTGACCGACGAATTTCGTCCTTTGACAAAAAAAATGCATCATCCATCCCTAAATGCAAAACGTTATGTATAGTTGGTCATTCATTTCTAACACCAGTTAAGTCTCCACATGTGATATCCATGTGAAGCTATTTTAGTCTTTTTACCACCTCATTTTTAACATCATCTTATTTCTTTATACTTCTTCATAAACCATCTTCTTCCATTCACCACTCTTTTAAACCACAAACAACTATATATCTAACCTCAATCCTAAAATCACATATTACAATTATAATTTACACAATCTCCACTATTTTATGACTTGAACTAATTTTATTCTTCCATCCAAACCACCCACCCAACAAAACACCATATACCACAATCGTAATCGGATTACAGATCTCGTTTTCTTATTCCACTGACCTCACCTCCATTCATTTTTTTTCTTTTTTCTTTAAATAAATTACTGTATTATTTAAAACAAGACTTTGTAATTCTAATTAGTGGTAGCATCACACATTCAAACTTCGCTTATTGTGATAAACCTCTGGTTTGTATTACTACTTTAATGTCACTACAATCTGGGCAACTAGCTACATAACCCTTCTCGTTTCAAATGCATAGTACAATGGTTTTATCATTCGACGCTACTAATAAATCATCATCATCATTCAACACGTCTTCTTCAAACTCCTCACTATCATCCAACTCATCTCTTACACTGACTGACTCCAAATCGTTGTTTGACGGCACGTGGTCTTCACTCGCGGTGAGTTTTCGTTTGTGGAGTGATGACATGGTGGAAGCGGATGTGGATTGTGATGGTGACGGTGAATTTTCGTTTGTTTAGATGGATCTTGGATCTTGGGTTAGGTCGTTTGGTCGTATGGTGGTATTGGAGGGTTACGGTGAAAGCGGTGAATCTTTATAATGAAGATTGGTTTTGAGTGTTTGTGTTTGTTTTTAGGGGTTTCTAATGAAGATTCGTTGTGAATCCTTATAATGAATCGAGTATTTTGATTTGATTTTGTGTGGGATCTGATTTAATTTTAGTTGTTCGTGATTTTATGAAGGATGATAAATAGAAGGAGATGGTGGTTGACTGGTAAGTGGTTAATGAAAGATGGATAAATAAAAAAGAAGAAATTAAAAATGAGGATGAAAAGACCAAAATGCCCTCATGTGGGTACCAACTTTAGCCACATAACGAAAGTTAGTAAGCGCCGTTAAAGCAAAGGAACAATGATACATAACGTTTCACATTTAGGGATGGACGGTGCATTTTTTCCGGTCAATGCAAACCACAAGGACGAACCGTGTAGTTTACTCTTAAAAAAAATATAGAAGAAAAAACCTACCATCATCTTTCTCATCACCCTACACCATGGACGGAACCACATGTATGCCGGGTGTAGCACGGGCTACACCCAATTTTAGGTTATGAAGTGCAAAAAGATTTCAAAACGGCCGTTTTTGTGGTATGTGCAACCCTCAAAATATTTTTGCTACTTTCGTTTCTTACGGTGTAACTTTAGTTAGCCGAACATTTTTTTTTGTGCAACACCCTCTTAAAAATCCTGGGTCCGTCTCTGCCCCACACACACACTAACACACACCAAAACAGAACACACACGCCAAAAATGTTGTTGTGGTAACTTGGTAGATAACGTCATTGCTCTTTTAACATCGCCGATTTCATGACACCCACCAACTCCGTACCACATGGGCATAACGTCAGATGGCGCGTTATGAAACCCAGCCCTCTAAAGTCGGAAAACGCGGATGTTTTAGATGGTAATGTGAATGTCTTAAATGCAAGGTTGCAAAAATCGCTAGGCGGTAGCTGGGCGGCCGAGTAGGGCCTAGCGATTAATCGGTTAGGCGGGGATTAATCGGATTGGATTTTTTAAATATAAAATTATAAAATTTTGAAACTATATGCCCGATTTGGCCGATCTAGCCGATTTTTTTTCGATTTGGCCGATTTTTTCCGATTTTGCCGAATTTTTTTCCGATTTTGCCGATTTTTACCCGTAACTGATTTTTCCGATTTATCCGATTTTCTCTGATTTGGCCGATTAATCGGCCGCCTAAGCCGATTAATCCGATTTTTGTCAGTAACCGATTAATAAGGCCGATTAATGAAAATCGGAACGGCTAATCACCGCCTAGCGATTAATCGGCCGCCTAGACCGATTTTTGCAACAAAGCTTAAATGATATGTACTTATGTCTATAGATTGGAAAAAAAAATTATAATAATTAAAAAAAACAAATTTTTTTTTTTTTTTTTTTAGCTTTTAGGCATGTAACATCGCCTTTCCAAAAAAGTCAAAATTTACTGTGTCGCTATATAAAATTCATTGGCAATTAATATGATGCCAATTTGAGGTTGATCTGGACTTAATGTTACATATACGTATGGTGCATGAGTCATACAAGTATGCAACCATACAAAGTATTAACTCCAAAAATAGCACCATAACATAGAAGAGGGCAACTTGAAAAGAGTAGAGCTAAACACGCTTTTCTTCATTAACCACGTTTTACGGTAATAATGTTTGGCACGAAATAATTACATGGTGTTATGGGTGATAATATATGAATGGGAAATGCTAATAATAGCTCTAAGGGTTGTTGTTAACAACCAAATCTTCACAAATCTGTTGATTTTAAGACATAATAAAAGACAAGTTTCACATTTTTCGCTAATATAACTAATAAGAAGAGTGTATCGTATTTTTATTTGAGATATTTTAGCAAATTGTTAGTGATTTTGAACATTGTGTAATGTCCGAATATAAATTTCGGTAATTAGTTGTTAACGAAAACCCTAAGGGTTGTTGTTAGCAAAACCCTATATGAATAGCAATTTCACGTCTTCCGAATTATTTGCTCACAAATAACTTTTTAAAGATGAAAATAAAAAGAATCAAAAAATTACCACATAGATATCTCTATGCACTTTTGAAATTAAAGAAAAGATCACCGAAACGTATTTCCTATTACTTTTTTATAGGAGTGTTCATGGGCGGTTGGTTCGGTTATTTGGAATATTTAAATTATTTATAGTGTGGCGAGAAGTTTATTTTACTACCCATAACCGAATCGTACTAAACGGGTAACCGGACAAGCGGTACCCGAAATAAGTGGTTACCCCGCGGTTTGGATCACGATTAAACTTTTTCGACGTTTAATCGAGTTTAACAGTATGAATAATAACATGATTTAGAACGTAAAATTTCATTTTCGTACAATTATGATACATTAAAAATTTCATACATTTTCGTTAAATTAGGATATACTAAAAAATTTATACTTGCGCCACAATAGTTGCATTCAAATAAACATACATTTAAATTAACAAAAAATATTTTATAGGTTACTAGCCGGGTACCCGCACGTTGCGGCGGCGGGTACCCGTGTGATTATACCTTTTGGCGATAGCAAGGTTTTTTCGATGCATTACTTTTAAAAAAGGAAAAAAATGTCCAACAGAGGTTATTAATTGGAAATTAGTTTGTTTTCTTACTTACACATTTAGTAACATAATAAAAAACTTTTATAGCAGGGTGCCTACGCGATTATATGTTTTTCATGATGCTAACTTAACACATGGCGATAACTTAATGGGAAAACTTTACCGCACAATGTTACTTTAAAACATGGCAGACTTGCATCATGATGCAACGATACGGAAACGATGGTCAACGATATAGCTATTCGTTTAGGACATGTAATATTATACATCGTTTAAACATACAAGGTGTTTTCAAATAGATGTTTTAGCACCATATAGTGTTGTCTATATTGCTAAGTTGTAGTGGTAAATGGTGGTTCGTTGCATGGTCGAAAAAGGTGGTGTCAGAAATTCTAACTACATAAAAGATTGGTTTCTATGATTCACTTAATGATTTGTAAATTTGAATAGTATGTGTTTTAAAGAAGAAATATAAGATAAGATGATTTATGCGTTATTATTTCATACCATGTGATATATTAAGTGTACTTTCGAGTGAAGAGTATTTTAATAATATTATTATTTAGTGGGTGTTTGAAAGATATAAATGATAAAATGATTTATGCATTATTGTTTTGTATCATTTGATATATTAATTGTGCTTTTGAGTGATGGGGTATTTTAATTATATCATTAATGATTTGTAAATTTCATTAGTGAGTGTTTTAATGAAAAAGAAAAATTAGATGATTTCTGTATTATTGTTTTGTACCAAGTGCTATATTAAATGTACTTTTAAATGAGAGTATTTTAATGATTTTATTAATTCTGAAATTAATATCCATGAATGTTACAAGTTAGATAATTTTTGCATTATTGTTTTGTACTAAATGTTATATAAATTGTACTTTTGGTTACAAGTTTAGTGGGTTACTTTTATTAGAAATGTTTTTTGTCTTAAAAATTTTAAGACTTCTATATTAAGAATGTCCTAAACATTTTATATAGTAGTATAGATGATCAAGTCAATTAATGTTCTAGATATTTTGTAAATGTTCATACTAAAAGCAAAAACTCATTATACAATAAAAATAGTGCAATAATATAATAATACTTATACTATTATTAGAATATTATAGTTAAAAGTCTTCATGTATATTATACATAATACGGTTTAGTTAACCGTGAATATCTAAAAATAAAAACCGAAACCAAACCGTAATAAACGGGTTTTTTTAGTTTCGGTTATTTTCGGTTTTGGTTTCATTTTCGGATTTTCTCGGTTTCAAATTAAACTCTTCTCCTTTCTTAAACAATCGAGACAAAAAAATTACATAATATTCTCCTATAACTAATGCACCCTAAAATATTGGACTGTCATGTTATAATAGTCGGTATTGAGGGCGTAAATTATAAGAATACTAATAATAATGGCTCGTATTAAGGGGTTTGAATGAGGGATTTTCTTTCAAGGTAGTCCTTTAATGAAGGGGTTGAGGCTGGTAATCCCAGGTTCGAATCTTGGAAAAGGCAAGAGTTTACTCCTATTAATTGTCGAGCCTTCGGGCGGATTAGTAGGGGGTTTTCCCCCCATCGGGTATTTGAAATAGGCATTTCCGCTTCGAGGGAGCTCTCTAGCGCGGACCCGGTTTAGACAGCGTACTCTAGACCTCCCGCTGTCGAACCGCGACACGAAGCACTTAATATGAAATTCACCTTTCAAAAAAAAAAAAATGAGCAAACTGAACACATCAATACATCAATAATTCGCAACTTGATATAACTTGCTTATCAACTTGTTTTCCACATGCATGAACTAGCAAGATTATTGAGCTTATAAATAGCTCATTAGTTTGTTGTTGAATCACACCAAAAACACACACAAGCGATCTTGTAATGTTCTCTCTTCATTTCTTTTGTGCATTAGTATGTATCTCTTGTTCTTTTCTTATTGTCTAATTTTCAATAAGCTAGCGTACAACGTTAGCATTGGCTCAAAGGCCTTGTGTGTATATTGGATGTATTTCTTAGGTTTAAGCCCATTTGTATATGATATATAGACATCACATTGATCAAACAATACAAGGGTTTAACATGGTATCAGGCTTGGTTCCCTATCAACCGATCCTTACTAAACCCTAAATCACCTTTATCAACTTAACAATCGGCTTTTCAACCCTAAATCACCTCATCGATTTAGTAGTCGACACCTCCATCTCATCATCATGACAAACATCACTCCACCCCCATCACCACCTCCTGCCCTCACACTTGTGGAAAAGTTATATGCGGTACACAACATCACCAACCTTGTTCCCATCAAGCTTGACCTTGATGAGTTAAACTACTCATCATGGTGCTACTTTTTTAAGATTCACTGTAACAACTTCAATGTCCTAATTGAAGCCACAACCGGAGAAGTCTCTACCCCCACACCACCAACGGAAGAATAGCTCACCGCTGGCTCCGTCGTGAAATCGTGGATCATACTCACGTTATCACCCTCACTTCAAAAATGGTTTATTAAAATAAACCCTAAAACTGCCCTCGATGCTTGGCAACATGTCGAGAAACTATTTCAAGATAACAAGCAGACCCGTATGGTTGCTTTAAAAGGTGAACTTCGTATGCTTAACATGGGAAACCAAACTGCTGATGAATATTTCTCCAAAATTGAATCTCGTCACATTACTAAGTGACCTTGATTAAGATGTCAGCGAGGATGATGTGGTCACTTATGCCATTAATGGCCTAAGTGAAAATATGGAAGTCTCGCACAAATAATCACCCACAAGGACCAATTTCCTACTCTTGCTATCATGCGATCCATGGCTATGACGAAAGAAATGCGACTTCGGTCTAAGCCTGCCTTGCCATCCACCAACATCTCGGCGAGTTCACCACAGGTCCTTCTCGCTGAAGCCAACCCGACTTAAGGTACTACTAGTCGAAATAATCGCGATCGTGATACGCGTAACAACACCTGTACCGAGGTTTATCGCAACTTTGGACGCGGCTTTTGTCGTCAGGGTGTGAGTTCTCGGTACATACACGAATCCAACCGAGCTACTGCCCCTCGTTCTATAGGTTCCATGTGAAACCCTAACCAAAATAATAATATGCATGGAGGATCAAGTAACATGGGGCTTGACTTTTCAGGTCAATAACAACTAATCACTTGGTTACAGGCTCAACAATCACTTCTAGCCCAATATGGTTTGAATGCAAACACTGGCCCAAACCAGCTCCACCACACTAACAGTCGAGTACAAGTCTCACCCGGGTTTCACTTGGCCCAACCACACCAACCGGCCCAATAGTTATTTACTCCTCAACGGCAAGCACTTTTGGCATCTATTGTTCATGGCGCGGGTTCGAATCAGGCCACCTCTCATGCTACGGAGACGTACTTGCCACACGCACTTAATACTATGACTCTTCAAGATCTTGCTAATTCCAACTAGAATATGGACACTGGTGCGTCATCTCACCTTAACTGTTCCACTAATAATTTGAAGTACTATTTTTAATTCATGTATGTAACCATATGTTCTTGTTGGTGCAGAAAATCTATTCCCGTCACCAAAACGGGCCATAGCACTATATCTACTCCTCATTGAAAACTTCATTTAAATAACGTACTCATTACATCTAATATAGTCAAAAAATTAATTTTGGTCAGACAATTTGTTCGGGAAAATAAATGCACTATTGAATTTGATAAGTTTGGTTTTTCTGTGAAGGACTTTTGGACCCGTCAAATTCTACTCCGATGTGATAGCACGGGTGATCTCTATCCGGTCACATCTCCGTCTTATCCTCAAGATTTTTTGGCCAGTCAGCATACGTGGCATCAACGTTTTGGGCATCCAGGAAGTGACGTGTAACGTAATTTAGTTTCTAGCAATTTCATTTCATGTAATAAGACTAAGTATCCTGTGCTTTGTCATGCTTATCAACTAGGCAAGCACGTGAGACTTCCTTTTTTCGCTTTCTGAAACAATTGTTGAGTCACCTTTTGACATTGTTCATTCGAATTTGTGGACATATCCACTTCCGAGTGTTTCAGGCATTAAATATTGTTAGCCTCGCTTTTTCTAAAGATAAAGTCACTAACGTGAATTGGACTAGACGCGTAGTATACTTTGCCCTTAGGGACTAGTATCGTTTATGTGGCAAAGTTAGGGCCTATATATACCCCTCATGACTCTCCATGAGGGGTGAGGTGAATCATTAGGTGTGTGTGTTTTGTTATTATCAATAAGATTATCTTGTGTTTTGATCTGTGCTAAACAGTCAAGTCAAAAAGACTTAAAACAGCTCAGACACAAATACAATTAAGATCAGAGAATACAGGGGATTCCCGGGTCGTTTAGTCCCAAGGAGACTCAATGGTGTGTAAAACTGATTCAGAGGATAGAATGATCACTAAGGATAGTGATCTGTAAAGGTTATGATTAGAAATTATACTACTGATTGATTTGGAATAGAATTGGACACAGAATTGGAAAGCACAACAACCAGATCAAAGAAACGTAAACGTAAGTTTTAAAAACTACGCAGACGCACAAAATAAAAAGTGAACACTAAGAAATAAAAAACCTAAAAATATAAAAATGATATTTTTGGAATCCTAAAAATAAAAGAAAATTATTAGAAAAAGAAAATTATTTTTAACACTATTTAATTAATTATTATTAATTAAAAACTATATTAACTATTCAATAAATACTCTAAAATAGAAGAAAATAGGAAATAAGGCTAAAAAAATAAACTTATGATTCTGAAAAATCTAAAATACTATAAAACTAATTTTAAAACTAAAAATATATTTTTCACACTTTTTATCTATTTATTATTAATTAATAACTATTTAAAACACACTTAAATACTAGAAAATAGAAAATAAACTTGGAAAAATAAAATTTTAACTTTGAAAAATCTAAAATATGATAAAACTAATTTTAAAACAGAAAATATATTTTTTAGACTTTTTAATTATTTATTACTAATTATTTATTATTTATTAACTATTTATAATTATAATAAATACTAAAAAGATAGAGAAAAATCTAAAACTTTTTCTAAAAATCCTATATGATGACAGAAACCTAAGAAAAAGAGAAAAACAAGATTAGCTTATTAATAAGTTGAAAAGAAAAATCAAAAAGCTAAAAAATCTTAAATAAACGCTATCACTATTTTTATATTGATGTTTTTGTGATTTTTATTTTTGAAAACTACTTAAATACTAATAATAAGAAACTTTAACAAAGACAAAAATTTACAAAACTCAAATAAGCTGTTTTAATGAGCTTATGGCCCAACAGTGGATATAAGAGCTTATTTGGGTGTTATAAGCTCAAATAAGCTTAACAGATGAAACAAAAGCTTAAAGTGGATTCAAACAAGCTTAATGAACAGATCTGAAGCTAGAACATGCAAGAAAGCACACTGATAAGCTAAGAAATAGCAATAAGCACTTTGGCTTTTTGTAGTGAAAAACAGAAAATGGGACACACTTCAAGCTTGTAGCAGCCCTAGCTAACAAGCTCCAAACTGAAAAATAAAAATTGACAACTCAAGAAGACCAGGTTGGCTTTCCAAAGAACTAGAGAACTCAGGATTTGGACAAGTAATAAGCTTGATGCAAGCTTTTCAACTTGAGCTTATTTTCTGTGCACAGAGCACTTTTGCAGAACAGGTACCACTAAGAAGCAGTTGAATAAGCACTCAAAAAGCTAAGAAACTAAAAACTATCATTTTTCTATTTTTCTTTAGCAGCTAGACTACAATACCCCAAAAGCTTATAAACTGAAACCTACTAATGAACCCACAGTGAAATTCCCAATTTTATTCAAAAACGACCTTGATGAACTTTTGACTTTTTGATAAAAACCAAAAAGTTGACCAAAGTGACTTTTGATCTAACTTTAAGCACTTAATATGATGTATTAAGGTAAGATAAGACTAGCTTAAGCAAGGTTAACAACTTTTGAACACAAAATCAAGATTTGATATTCTAAAATCCCAACAGTGGGCTGCACCAATTATGTTCAAATGGATATTTGACTTTTTATGAACTAGGACTTGTTTATATGACTAAGATGAGTTGTTTAAACACAGTTAGACTTATTTCCAACAAGACCAAAGACTAGAACACCTTTAAATACAATAAACCAAACACCCCTATCACTTGACTGTTATGGACTTTTTCAAACTAAAACACAATTTTAAACCATGAAACTGATTTACAACCTTGTGATATCAATTATTATAACTAATGAAGCCTAAATCAACAATAAAAACACCATTAAACTAAGACTTGATCAAAATACACTTTTAACTGTCAAAAGGATAATTTTATAAACTACAAATTTAAAAGAACAAGATATTATTTTTAAGGCTTAAACACACTTAACTATGACTAATGAATACTAAGAACAAGAAATCACAACAACTAAGTAACCAAAACAGTGAAATGCAAAATTACTTAAAAATGCTTACAATTGTGATTCAGCTGAAAACCAAGAACCAAGACCAAGGACTACTCCCTATAGAACCCCCACAGGTTCACTAACCCAAGGCCATCCAAGATTCACCTTGCTCCAGCTATGAAAACCATTTCCAAATGATTTTTGATTTTTAACCTATTTAATTGATATTTTTGATGATTTTTTGTTTTTGCTTATAAACTAAATTTTAAGATAACTAAAAGCTTCAATGAGCTTTCTAGGAGCTTAAGTGACCTAGTCTAGTCCATACAAACAACTGAAAATAACATTTGATCAAACTTGAGATTTTGCATAAATATGAGAAATTGCATAAACTGAAATACACTTTAAAACTTGGAATTACTTATCAAAAGGGGTTCAAATATACTTGAGAAACTTAAATAAAGTACTTGAAATTAAAAACATACATTGAAAAGCTTAAATAAAAGAAAACGACTAAAAATCATAAAATTACACTAGATTTTTTTGATACATTGCATCTCACATCATTTTTATAGACTTTTCTGCATCCTTGATGTACTCTGAGACTTTCCCACCAAACTTGAGCCCTTGGATCACTTAAATGAATCAGAACCGTCCACCTTGATATTTGGCGCCAAAAATTCTTCAAGCAGGTTTTTTTCTTTAATGAGTTTGGTTTGAGCAATTAAGGATTTTGTTGTTTAGAGGGGGGTGGAGGGAACATGGCATGGGAGGGGAGTTGAAAAATGGGTGAAACCAGGTCTGGTTTTGCTGTTTCAGGTGTTGAGGAGAGAATGCTACAGTAACAGTGGTAAGGGCGCGCTTTTGGGTGGGTTTGACTTTCCTTGACCGAGCCTTAATAATACAAAAGGGTCCAAATTGGTTTGTGGCTGGGGTCTTTTTGCAATCTGACCTGGGTCAAGGGGTGCAAGGGTCAAGAGCAGTGGATTGGGCTTGTTTTTGGATTGGATATTTGGGCCTAATGATATATGTTGATCCGTTTGGTATAAGTGGTAAACAAGGACCAAAATTGCAATTTTGCCAAACTCCAGGGACTGAAATTGAACATTTCCAAACTTCTCACAAGGACCAATTTTGCCATACTTTGATAATACAAGAACCCTTTTTGCATAAAATCCATTTTCAAAGTCCAAGGACTAAATTTGTAATTTTCCAAAGTTTAGGGACTTTTCTTGCCAATTGACCAAAGAATCATTCAAGGATCATTTTAAACAACTTAGAATACTTCAGGGACCTTGAATGATAAATTTCCACATTTTTGAATTTCCAGGGACTAGATTTGACAACTTTTAAAACTTGGGGGACTAAAACTGCCAATTTTGCAAACTTGATACATTTTTCATCTGATTTTGATATTTTTGCATTTAAAACACATAAAACACTGATTTGTGATAATTTGATCATTTTGATGTGTTTTTGAGCGTTTTCAGATGATTTTGCAGTTTAGATTATGTAAAAATGATGAGTATTTGGACACTCATCAATCCCCCACACTGAGATATTGCTAGTCCCTAGCAATGATTTGAGAAAACTTTGATGGATTTGAAAAACTCTTTACCAAAAGCCATCACTTCTGGAGTAGCCAATTGTTTCGATTCAAATAAGAATCTTGGTACAACGATAACCAGATGATTTATTGGCAAATCATAAACCATATAACGGATTTGATGTGTCTTTACCAGAAGCCGTACCCTTCTGGACTAGCCAACTCTTAGATAAATTATCAAGATTATCTTTGGTGAGCTGAATACCAATTATGGATTTTCCACCGCCTTTACCACAAGCCATAATCTTGCGGGCTAGCCAACTCATTATCTTTTGAGGATGATGGGGAGCTGAAGAACCATACAATTTTGGGCAAATTGCAAGCCATATAAACGGATTTGAGAAATCTTTACCAAGAGCCGTTTGCTCCTGGATTAGCCAATCCTTTTTTCTTACAGACAAGGCGGACTGATAACCAAATGAGAAAGTGTAGAACACTTACTCCAAAAAAAATTTTTGGCCAAAAACGGGGGAATTGGGTAGATAATATATGAAATTCGTGAGAATTCCCCCCCCACACTTAGAAATGAATATTGCCCTCAATATTCAAAGTACCGGCGGTTATGCCGAAACAAAGAACGTGAAAGGGAAATACTACAGCCATTTTATTTAGAAGAAGATTTTTTTTTTTTTTTTTTTTTTTTTTTTTTTTTTTTTTTTTAGAAAGAATGAGAATATACAACAGTGTGGGAAAAACTCCCCCACACTAGGGTGGTAGAAAGGGGGTAAGAAGACAGAATTATGGGTGAAAACCCATATGGTGCGCGCTAATGTTTTTGATTACCGAGTCACTAGCTTGACTCGATCCCCGCATTCATTGGTTCATGGGGAAAGTTACGTGGACAACCAATCTCAATCGGACTTTCATTCACAATGTTAATAAACACATGAACATCAGAAAGTTCCACTCCGACGAGATATAACCGGTATTTTAATAGTAGAAACTATAAAGCATAATACCGGGGTCAAAAATGGTGTCCTCATTCCCGGAAGAGAAAAGGGAAAGAGCAACCACACCATTCGTGAAGAATGGAATAAATATGTGCATTACAATGCATGTCCATTCTTCATTAGAAAGAAGTAAATCACCATTTTTAACGTTTTTAAGCTTAAACTTTAAGCTTGTATGGTGATTATCAAAGGAGTTTCCGGAAGGGAGGATTGGGGACGATTCTTCGTTTAATAAACTGTTAAGAAAAAGGATGTCCCCCTCTGAATCCAAGTAAGAATCATCAACCCCTGTTGGGATTGATTCATCACTTAGAAAAGCATCGACTTCTTTCCAAAAATTATCATCTTCCTCATCCGGATTGAGGGAAGGAATGGAAAAGTCGGAAACAATTGGATCAGGATATGAAATGGATGATTTATCTCCATAAAGCAACTTCTCAATGAGAAGTATGTCCCGCTCGATATCAATTGGAGCGTGATCAATCTCCCAAGGAACAGAATCACTAGCCAAGTATGCATCAATCTCTTCCAAGATTGAGTCACTTCCCTCAAAAGGAGTGATAGAAGGAGTAGAATTGGCTATGATAGGTTGATTTTCAAATATGATTGCGTCATCGCGACTCCATGATGTGTCCAAATGCATGCCATGAAGTGAATGCCTTAGATACCTGAGATAAAACATGCTAAAAGTGTCAACACAAAGGTTGAGTGAGTTCATAGAATTTGTTTTGAAATGTAAAGCCTTTCAAAAATCGTTTATGCAGCAAAGGCATTGTAAATCCACTCAGTTCCAAGTTCCGCCCATACAAAACTTGCAACCTGTGTGTTCACAACCCATTGCCAGAATGTGATATAGTTTATGTTCAAACATATGATTTCAAATGAATTCACAATAGTACCTAACTCAATGTATATCAGTAGTCAACTGATTTAGAACGTTATACGACGTAGAACCGAAGCACATAAGCAATAGCACCTAACTCAATGTATATCAGTAGTCAACTGATTTAGAACGTTATACGACGTAGAACCATAGCACGCAAACAAGGACAATTGATATAGTATAACCTTTGATTTAGAAACAATGGTAATCATGGTAGCATTTAGCCTTAAAAATCTAAAGTACTTATGAAAAATAGTTAAGCATGTATCTCCCCCAAAACAGTTATGAAAACAAGTAAAAGCAGGGGCTACGAAACTCACTTGGTAAACAGGTGATGACAAGAGTGAGTACACCGAGATGTAATGTGATACGTTAATCTTGACCTATTGCGAAGGATATGATACGTAATGAGTTGCAATGTAATGTTATGCATGCACTTCGTATGTTATTTATACCATTTACGGGTTTTGAAAATATTACTCGTCGTCGAAAAATACTCGTTTGACGTCTTGACCCTTCAAAAATGACTTTACATGTTTTTACGTCAAAATGTCATCCTATAATGGTTTTATAATGATTTTTGGTGAAATTACCACTTTTCGTCGCAAAACAATGTCGTCGGAAAAATCATGAAATTTACAAAAATGGCTTCGGAAAAATAGTCGTAAAACGGTGTACGTCGATCGTTAGAGAACGAACTCGACGGTTTTGGAAAGTTTGTATCGATATCTAGAAGTTTCAGTTCAGGAGTTTTCGTCCAAAAGGTCTCGATCATAAAGATATCAAGGGCTAAAGATAGTGATTTTTGTTAATTGTGTGCAGAAAATGAGTTTCGGCCAAGTTTGAACATCCGTAAATAATTTACTATGACTCCGCTGAACAAACAGCTTTTTGTTTTGAAAAATATGGCCGGTGAACTTTATTTTACTAGAAGACATTTCGTTCTAAAAAGTTTCACAACCTCGTTAAAAACTGCCGCAAACATGGTCGTTACAGCTACTAAAATACTTGTATCGTAAAAATAGTATACATTTTTCAGAAAATAATAGTTACGGCAAGTTTATGAAAAAGTGCATATCTTTGTCGTTTCAAATCCGTTTTCTACGTATAATACGTCCTTAGCTTCGTATCGAAGTAAACTAATATATTTTTGAGAAGTCGTAATAATTTGTGAAGCTTAAGGCTCGTTTTTGACTCGGACAAACTAAAAACTGCATGCTGAATTTTCTGAAAATAATACGTTTCGTCGTCAAACTTTAAAAATCCCAGTCAAGTCAAAAAGACTTAAAACAGCTAAGACACAAATACAATTAAGATCAGAGAATACAGGGGATTCCCGGGTCGTTTAGTCCCAAGGAGACTCAATGGTGTGTAAAACTGATTCAGAGGATAGAATGATCACTAAGGATAGTGATCTGTAAAGGTTATGATTAGAAATTATACTACTGATTGATTTGGAATAGAATTGGACACAGAATTGGAAAGCACAACAACCAGATCAAAGAAACGTAAACGTAAGTTTTAAAAACTACGCAGACGCACAAAATAAAAAGTGAACACTAAGAAATAAAAAACCTAAAAATATAAAAATGACATTTTTGGAATCCTAAAAATAAAAGAAAATTATTAGAAAAAGAAAATTATTTTTAACACTATTTAATTAATTATTATTAATTAAAAACTATATTAACTATTCAATAAATACTCTAAAATAGAAGAAAATAGGAAATAAGGCTAAAAAAATAAACTTATGATTCTGAAAAATCTAAAATACTATAAAACTAATTTTAAAACTAAAAATATATTTTTCACACTTTTTATCTATTTATTATTAATTAATAACTATTTAAAACACACTTAAATACTAGAAAATAGAAAATAAACTTGGAAAAATAAAATTTTAACTTTGAAAAATCTAAAATATGATAAAACTAATTTTAAAACAGAAAATATATTTTTTAGACTTTTTAATTATTTATTACTAATTATTTATTATTTATTAACTATTTATAATTATAATAAATACTAAAAAGATAGAGAAAAATCTAAAACTTTTTCTAAAAATCCTATATGATGACAGAAACCTAAGAAAAAGAGAAAAACAAGATTAGCTTATTAATAAGTTGAAAAGAAAAATCAAAAAGCTAAAAAATCTTAAATAAACGCTATCACTATTTTTATATTGATGTTTTTGTGATTTTTATTTTTGAAAACTACTTAAATACTAATAATAAGAAACTTTAACAAAGACAAAAATTTACAAAACTCAAATAAGCTGTTTTAATGAGCTTATGGCCCAACAGTGGATATAAGAGCTTATTTGGGTGTTATAAGCTCAAATAAGCTTAACAGATGAAACAAAAGCTTAAAGTGGATTCAAACAAGCTTAATGAACAGATCTGAAGCTAGAACATGCAAGAAAGCACACTGATAAGCTAAGAAATAGCAATAAGCACTTTGGCTTTTTGTAGTGAAAAACAGAAAATGGGACACACTTCAAGCTTGTAGCAGCCCTAGCTAACAAGCTCCAAACTGAAAAATAAAAATTGACAACTCAAGAAGACCAGGTTGGCTTTCCAAAGAACTAGAGAACTCAGGATTTGGACAAGTAATAAGCTTGATGCAAGCTTTTCAACTTGAGCTTATTTTCTGTGCACAGAGCACTTTTGCAGAACAGGTACCACTAAGAAGCAGTTGAATAAGCACTCAAAAAGCTAAGAAACTAAAAACTATCATTTTTCTATTTTTCTTTAGCAGCTAGACTACAATACCCCAAAAGCTTATAAACTGAAACCTACTAATGAACCCACAGTGAAATTCCCAATTTTATTCAAAAACGACCTTGATGAACTTTTGACTTTTTGATAAAAACCAAAAAGTTGACCAAAGTGACTTTTGATCTAACTTTAAGCACTTAATATGATGTATTAAGGTAAGATAAGACTAGCTTAAGCAAGGTTAACAACTTTTGAACACAAAATCAAGATTTGATATTCTAAAATCCCAACAGTGGGCTGCACCAATTATGTTCAAATGGATATTTGACTTTTTATGAACTAGGACTTGTTTATATGACTAAGATGAGTTGTTTAAACACAGTTAGACTTATTTCCAACAAGACCAAAGACTAGAACACCTTTAAATACAATAAACCAAACACCCCTATCACTTGACTGTTATGGACTTTTTCAAACCAAAACACAATTTTAAACCATGAAACTGATTTACAACCTTGTGATATCAATTATTATAACTAATGAAGCCTAAATCAACAATAAAAACACCATTAAACTAAGACTTGATCAAAATACACTTTTAACTGTCAAAAGGATAATTTTATAAACTACAAATTTAAAAGAACAAGATATTATTTTTAAGGCTTAAACACACTTAACTATGACTAATGAATACTAAGAACAAGAAATCACAACAACTAAGTAACCAAAACAGTGAAATGCAAAATTACTTAAAAATGCTTACAATTGTGATTCAGCTGAAAACCAAGAACCAAGACCAAGGACTACTCCCTATAGAACCCCCACAGGTTCACTAACCCAAGGCCATCCAAGATTCACCTTGCTCCAGCTATGAAAACCATTTCCAAATGATTTTTGATTTTTAACCTATTTAATTGATATTTTTGATGATTTTTTGTTTTTGCTTATAAACTAAATTTTAAGATAACTAAAAGCTTCAATGAGCTTTCTAGGAGCTTAAGTGACCTAGTCTAGTCCATACAAACAACTGAAAATAACATTTGATCAAACTTGAGATTTTGCATAAATATGAGAAATTGCATAAACTGAAATACACTTTAAAACTTGGAATTACTTATCAAAAGGGGTTCAAATATACTTGAGAAACTTAAATAAAGTACTTGAAATTAAAAACATACATTGAAAAGCTTAAATAAAAGAAAACGACTAAAAATCATAAAATTACACTAGATTTTTTTGATACATTGCATCTCACATCATTTTTATAGACTTTTCTGCATCCTTGATGTACTCTGAGACTTTCCCACCAAACTTGAGCCCTTGGATCACTTAAATGAATCAGAACCGTCCACCTTGATATTTGGCGCCAAAAATTCTTCAAGCAGGTTTTTTTCTTTAATGAGTTTGGTTTGAGCAATTAAGGATTTTGTTGTTTAGAGGGGGGTGGAGGGAACATGGCATGGGAGGGGAGTTGAAAAATGGGTGAAACCAGGTCTGGTTTTGCTGTTTCAGGTGTTGAGGAGAGAATGCTACAGTAACAGTGGTAAGGGCGCGCTTTTGGGTGGGTTTGACTTTCCTTGACCGAGCCTTAATAATACAAAAGGGTCCAAATTGGTTTGTGGCTGGGGTCTTTTTGCAATCTGACCTGGGTCAAGGGGTGCAAGGGTCAAGAGCAGTGGATTGGGCTTGTTTTTGGATTGGATATTTGGGCCTAATGATATATGTTGATCCGTTTGGTATAAGTGGTAAACAAGGACCAAAATTGCAATTTTTCCAAACTCCAGGGACTGAAATTGAACATTTCCAAACTTCTCACAAGGACCAATTTTGCCATACTTTGATAATACAAGAACCCTTTTTGCATAAAATCCATTTTCAAAGTCCAAGGACTAAATTTGTAATTTTCCAAAGTTTAGGGACTTTTCTTGCCAATTGACCAAAGAATCATTCAAGGATCATTTTAAACAACTTAGAATACTTCAGGGACCTTGAATGATAAATTTCCACATTTTTGAATTTCCAGGGACTAGATTTGACAACTTTTAAAACTTGGGGGACTAAAACTGCCAATTTTGCAAACTTGATACATTTTTCATCTGATTTTGATATTTTTGCATTTAAAACACATAAAACACTGATTTGTGATAATTTGATCATTTTGATGTGTTTTTGAGCGTTTTCAGATGATTTTGCAGTTTAGATTATGTAAAAATGATGAGTATTTGGACACTCATCATGTTTTCTCATCCCTCTCTCTACTTTCTCTCTCTAAAAAGGATGAAGATCTTCATCTTCTTCCACCAACCAAGACCTCCAAACCACATAAATCTTATATTAATCGGTCCTGACAATTGGTATAACGAGCCAAGGTTGTTGTTTTATTGATTTATGTTGGTTTATACATGTTTGGTTACTGTTTTTGAGCTTATTTTGTGGTCGGAAATTTTTTTTTCCGATTTGTGGGTTAGCAGTTTTATACATGTTTCGTATCCTTGTTTTGGTCAAAAAGTACTGGTCTTTTATTGTTAACACATCTGTCTTGGGTAAAGCAGTTTTTTTGTTTCATATCTGTCTTGGGTCTCTTATCCAAACAGCATCTTTTATGCTTTTTTGTATCAAAATATATGTGAAAAAATTGTGGTCAACCTTTGGTCAAACGTCAGTTTCTATGGTCATATGGGTCAAAAAAGGAAGCATCTATATGCTTTTCTGGGTTTTTATGAAGACTGGACGGAAAAACATGGTCGGAAAACCTCACCGGAAAAAGTCAAAGGGTCAAAACCCTTTTTTTACGCGTAAGGGGAATCTACAGTTGAGATACGCGTAACTGTGAAGTTACGCGTAAGAAAAAGCTACGCGTATGCGTTTACGCCTAAGTCTGGCTTACGCTTAAACAGGCTTACGCTTAACTTGCTTTACGCGTAAGGCTACGCATAAGCATGTTACGCGTATGCCTACGCATAAGCAAGTAGTTACGCGTAGAAATTAATGAGCTGAAATGGAAAAGGGTTACGCGTAAAATAGACCATGACCACAACGACACATACCATATACCAAAAATAACACCACGACTTCAGTTTCAATACAATCATCAGTCCGACTAATCCAAGAATGACTTAAACCAAAACCAATCCTACACCTAGACTCACTCCAAGAACCCTCACATCTCTCCCCAACTCTCAAACAACAAAGAAAAACATATAAAAATCTCAGATTTGTTACACTCTTTTTTGCAATCTTTTATAGATTGTTGTAAGTGAAACACTCATCATCATGGATCATTTTCGAAGTCAAAGCTTCAAGATAATATTCGAAGGTTAAAGATAGACCAAAACCAATCGGTTTTAATCCTTTCTTTGGTTCGATTGAAAGAAAAACGAAATAACTTCACATAAACCTACCCGAGACCCATAGGATCTTGAAGTCATCTTCTTGATTCGAACCCTAATGGAAATATAATAGTAAAGGTGCGGTTGAAATATGAGTTGCGTGAGATGATATATAACTGAGATGAGCTTCGAATGAGATGTGAAGAAAGTTTGAGTTGGGATGCAGGTTTGAGAGAATATTGGAGTGGGGGCGCTATATTTGTGATATCTGCTTTTTAGGTTTAGGTCAAATGATAGAACGGGGGTTATATATTGAGTTATCATACCCGGTTCCTACATGGTGAGTGGATTGGGCCCGTAATATCACTTGGACCATTTATTTCTTTTGCAAGGTCTTGAAATGGAATGTAGTATGGGCTGACATTACGTGGACTATGATGATGGATGCATATATGAGTGGGCCATTTAATTGAAAACACAACTGTTATCCGAATGTTTTTGTTTCCTTTGGATATAAAAATATTGGTTACACATCTTTGATATCAGTCAATTAAGATTGGTATGGTATATTTTCACGGAAAGGAGGATACAAATTCACGGCTCGAGGAAAATTTGAATAATGACTACGGGGTTTTGTACGGTATTATTGATGCGGAATTGAAGTGACATTTCACGGGTGGACTTCTTTATCTTTGAGACGATGGTTGGTTGGATGCATGTCTCAAGATAACTTGTTGGAGCACATTATGAAATTTGAAAATCTGGTTATAACTGGAAAGGAGTTACGTTGTAGTGCTCACAGTGTGTAACCATCACTTTAAGGAGTTACGTTGTTGTGCTCAGTGTCACACTGCGTTGTGGATTGTTCAAAAATTTAGAACAAGCAGTAAGTCACAAAGTTGGGATGTTTACTTCCTTTTCAAGTTAGTCGTATCGGGTTATCTCCATATGTGGTCATTACAATTAGCCGGTGAATTCAAAGGAGGTTCGTTTTCAGGTTGGTTTGAGAGAAAAATTATTGAGAGTATTTTTGCGACATATTCTCACGGAAATTATGATCAAGCTATGATGTTTGAAAATTGCATCAAGAAGGTAATACGGCATGTACGCAACATTATGATGATTCCGATTGCTCGCAACCATCAGGAGGGAGAAGTTGGTATTTCATCTTCCGTGATTGGATTACGAAGGGATTTGTGCTTAAGACTGAAGAAGGAGAAGTAGTGTGTGTACATCGGGGTTTTTTTACCAACTTGGATGCAATACTAAGTGAGTTATGTTCTTATGATGTTCCCAGAACGACAACCATTGTGCTTCAAGAGTTTACTTTCTCCGCTGCGTGTCTGAAGATTAAAGACGTGTTTGAAGAGTGTTGTCGGTTCTGGAGGGAGCATAAGTAAGAAAAAAGGCTCACTAGTTAGGAGGGAGTAATAACCTAACTAGACCGTTACAGTTGAAGTTCAGAGCTACAAGAAGATCATTTGCCGAGGTCATCGGAAGGGAGAACTTCAAGTTTGCCTCAGTATCTAGACTACAGAGACTCTGCACTTCAAGAAAGTCAACATTGTTCTTTACTATTGTAATTTACTTTGTTTTGTATTTATAGGTCTCATTGTAACCATTCACGTGTGACGCTATCTTGGAGGGAGATTGTTAGCCTCGCTTTTTCTAAAGATAACGTCACTTACATGAATTGGACTAGACGCGTAGTATACTTTGCCCTTAGGGACTAGTATCGTTTATGTGGCAAAGTTAGGACCTATATATACCCCTCATGACTCTCCATGAGGGGTGAGGTGAATCATTAGGTGTGTGTGTTTTGTTATTATCAATAAGATTATCTTGTGTTTTCTCCTCCCTCTCTCTACTTTCTCTCTCTAAAAAGGATGAAGATCTTCATCTTCTTCCACCAACCAAGACCTCCAAACCACATAAATCTTATATTAATCGGTCCTGACAAATACTATATTTTGTTTTTAGATCACTATTCACAATATTTATGGGTGTATCCTTTACGAAATAAGTCTGATGCGTTGTTTAAATTTATTCATTTTTCGTGCTTTTGTTAAGAATCATTTTAAACATGACATTAAATCCTTGCAATGTGGCCATGGGGGTGAGTTTGACAACAATGCCCTACACCAATTATTTTCCAACAACGGTATTACCATTCGTTTATCTTGTCCCAAAACATAACAACAAAATGGTAAATCCGAACGAATGATACGTACCATTAACAACCTCATTCGCACTCTTCTATTTCAAGCACACCTACCACCTACCTTTTGGGTTGAAGAACTTCATATGACTGCATATCTTTTAAACATCTTACCCTTCACCGCTATTAACAATGAGATACCTCACACCCGTTTGTTTAAGACCACACCAAATTATGCGGACCTCCGTGTTTTCAGTTGTCTTTGCAACCCACATGTACATACCACCTACAAACTTGAACCACAAGCTACTCCCTCAATATTCCTCGGATATCCCACCAATCACCGCGGTTATCGGTGTCTAGACTTAAACACGGATAAAATTATCTTATCTCGTCATGTGACGTGTGACGAGACAGTTTTTCTGTATGGGCCTATGACTCCTAATGCCCCGCCACCTTATACCTTTTTAGACTCCTCTCCTAATATCATACAACAACACATACTACAAAATATTAACTCTCCCACTTTACCAACACCACCACCATCTGCTAATTAAAACACGCCTATGTTAGGTTCCCATTTATGTAACACAAGCATCAATATAAGAAGTATACATGAAGGAGTGATCGGTTGAACAAAACACACACACACACACACGATATAGAGAAAAGTTATGCTTAGGATATATGTGAAATGAACAACCAACCTTCAAATGAAGGTTTACATGAGGTATTTATAGGAGAGGGAGCTAGGGCAACACTCCTAGTCCCTTCCTTTCCTTATTAGTCTTGGGCCAAGGCTTATGGGCCTTCTACATAAGCCTTAGCATAATAACAAACATAAAGGCCTAATTAAGCTAACTATTACATATTAATTACTAACACTTGTAATATAGTTTAGGAGTGATTCCAACAATCTCCCCCTAAGTGTTGGTGATTAATGATATGAGTGATAACGTTGTAGGTGCTGATGTAATAGTAGCTATGACGTCTTCTGATATTCTTCTTTCTTGTGAGAAGAAGTGTCTTAATTCCAACAATCTCCCTAGTGTAGGGATCTTGTTTGCTTTGAAGTTTTTCAGCTTTGACGTCTTCATTATCTTTGTTCTTTGATCTTTGTTCTTTGTGATGGTAGTGATAGTATGTTGTGGTTATCTGCATCAGGTCTGCTTCGTTGCTCCAGTGTCTCCACGTCTTTTTCCAACATGCTCACACACTCTTTATCGTTGGATTTCAGTGCTGATGAAGCTCTCTTAGTCTTTAAACTTTGTAGATTCTTTGACTTTGACGAAGAATCATTCTGACTTTGTGTTGCCTTTTGAGAGAACTTCAGTTAGTGTTGTTGTTGGTATGAGCATGTGAAGAATCTGCACGATCTTTTCCACCCGCGAGCATCCATAAGAAGAAAACATAAAATATGGGTTAGAAATAATCCAGCACTTACAAGTTTGAACTTCGAGTGTGTTAACAGCATAGTGTGAAAACACGTCTCTAATTCTTACTAAGGCTGTTCCTGAACTGGATTCCCACAAGTGAGATAACGCGATGTACCGGAGTACACCTACAGTTCAGGTGAGTCGCTGAGGTACACCGAAGGATCACCCCACGACTGTAGACCGTTTGAGACACACTAAGCGTAACCCACAAAGAGTTACCGAAGCGACCTGCTGTCAGGGCTGTTTGATGTTGACCCTGGCAGGAGTTTCCATTCAATCACTGAGGATCACAGTTGTGAACCTCTCATAAATGTTCTTGACAGATTGCTAAGATCTGTGTAGGACTCGATAATATATCACTTGTGTTCTTATTGTTGAACAACAAGCGATGAATTGTCAAATGTACCTAAGAGATCTTTTGATGAATCTCGTGGCTCTAGACTCAATAGTGCTGATAAGGTTTTAAAATGTACCTTTTTGAGGGGTCGTTTAAGCCCTTATTTGATCACTTTTGTATCCGTTATTACTTAATATCGTTCCTTTTCACTTTGTAGGTCTCTTGAAGGCAAATTGCTGTACTGGCACTTATTTGGACGAAAAGGCGCGGATATACGAAGAAAATGGCCAAAGTCAAGAATCGAGACACTCAAGCTGCTGAAATACAAGGTGACGGCGTCACTGCTTAACTGCAATGCCGTCGGAGTATTTTGTGACGACACAGAAGCCAAATTTCTTATTTTCAAGTGACGGTGTCAGGCTTTAAAAGAGTAGGCCGTCGCAACTCAGACGGCCTAGATTTGATCCAGACGGCGTCAGAAGCTGAAGAGGACGGCGTCACAAGCACAAGGTGACGCCGTCGCAAGACTAACATGGCCAAGACGAAACCCTAATGACGGCGACCCGACGGCGTCACAAATCATAAGGTGACGCCGTCGCGATTGTAATATTATATATAGAATCCGAATTTTTCAGTATTGAGTGTGTAGTCTTTTGGAGTAAAAACCTAAACCGAACCAAGGCTGTCTTGTACGGTATTTTAGGGTTCCAAACCCTATCTTACATCAAGATAAGTGTTTTACTTCATTAATTCAATTATGTCTTTGATTATTTGTGTGTATGCTTGCATGTTCTCCATGTCCGGCTAATTTACTTGTGTGTTTGCTTAGGGAATATGAAACTTAATTATTAAATATTAATTGGTTGTCTTTTATCTTAGTTGATTAATGATCTAGTAATGCGATAGGTCATTCATTGTGTAATTAATGCTTGATTAATCTTTGTGAACCTTAGGATATAGCACTTAGAGCGGTTGTAGGCTAAATCATCCAAAGAGGGCCTTAGAGTTAGAGTTTATAATCCCTAGAGAGTTTTGTAGACGAGACCCTTTGGTAAGTTCAAAGAGTTAGGGATAAACGCATACCCTACGAATTTAGACACACAACGCGATTAAGAATAAGGACGTGACAATTCAACCATCAATAGGAGATAATTAAGGAGTAATAAAACCTAAGTGAACACATCTTTAAACTATCATAGGAGCACACAATAATTAGACATAGACTACATACACCTTAGATTAGATAATTAGATAAGTAGAGTAATCGGTAGAAATACCAACCCCCAAATCCAAACCCCGAGATTCGTACCTTTCCATTTCCTAAAAAAACATAAAAAGATAAAAAAATAATCTTCCTCAACCCCAACCTTAGCGTAGTAACTTCTCACTAGCATTCCTATTCCCCTAGAGAACGATATCAATACCCGTGACTTACCCTAATACTACACTACAACGATTAGGTTCACTGCCTAGGGTGTTATAAAACTTGCTCGAAGAAAAGGAAGTTCCTTTGACCCCGAACGACGCATGTAGCGTTATCAAGTGTGCTTTGGTTTTCCTGAGCGGAGACTAGGGAGAGGGTCTCCTTCTTCAATACCATCAATCTCTAAGAGAAAGCCGATAATTTACGTAGGGTTCCCTGTGAGAATGAAACAAGCTTCTGTTGAGAGAAACTTGAGTGGCTAAGAAGGTTTAGTGCATGCGTCACTGGGTCCATGACGACTTTAATCTTCAATACCGGTGTCATCAAGTGATAACCAGTAGCATATGAATTGAACCCGGTGTCTGCCCTAAGTTGAATAATCTGGAGGGCTATTTCTTTTCACCCTTTTCTTTACTTTTCTTTTTAATTCTTCAACTCCTTCTTTCTCCGATTCTCATTTTCTCCTTTTTATAATCATACCTAAGTACTTCTAATTCTAACTATTGGTGGTGTCCTTGGGTAGATCCCTCCGGATCTGGCGGATCATAGGACGGTTATTCCTAACCTTAGTCACCTTATAACTCCATTGCCATAAAACCAAATTTCATGAAAATCTCTCAAAGTGGTTATGAGTAAAAGCATTTAATACCACTGTTGAGAGTTTAAGATTTTGCAGAAATACTCCCCCTCCACACGTGCTTAAGTATTTTGACAGAAATCTGCACAGTGAGAGAAGAGCGCGCACTTTTTGAAATGATCGACTCAAGATAGACAATCCCCCGCGAGACACGGTTACGTTGTGTAACACCCCCAATTTTTTGATACGTAGTGGAATTCAAGCTGGGTGTTACTTCAAGGCACAAAAGTTATATCAATAGAAAACGAACCCTAATTGAGTCGTTTTAAAATATTTATCATTCGATTTATATAAATATCAGACTTTACAAAATGAGGTCCCAGTGGTTTTACAGTTTATTAAATACGTTTTCGAATGATAATATAGCCTTCTTGAGTATCCGTGCCCTTCCGTGCCATCCTCGTAAATTATGAACCTGAGATAAACATGCTAAAAGTGTCAACACAAAGGTTGGTGAGTTCATAGAGTTTATAGATAAAATAGTTGAGTTCAGTAGTTTCAAGTTTGAGTGATAATCGTAATAAATACAGATATCGATAAAATAAGTAGTGGGCTACGTTGTTATACACCCATAGTTCATTTGTTTAGAAGTCAGTTGAACAAAAGTTTCAAGGTTGGGTCATGTTGTTGCACCCATAAATTCAGTAGTTGCAGCATTTGTATCATTGCAACATAGTATATATTGCCTTAAGTCTCATGAACGCAAACCTTAACACGAACGCGCATAATAATGACGTAAGTTACAAACATCATAATAATGATGTGAGCAACAATGCCCTCTGGTAGGAGTTTGCCATTCTCCTAGTATTCTCAAATAAAGTGCATTTGGTTACCTATACGGCTAACACAAATGGGGCGTCAACTGCCAATAGATCTATTCACGATATTCGCGTTCACTCGCAAGTGATTAATGGTTCATGATATGAGGGACTTTTAGTGGCAACATTGTATAACTTAGGCAATAACAATTAGCATCGCATACAGATAGTACTTGTGTTCAGGTTTGTAGCAAAGCGTATAAAGTGTGATTATGAACTCATAGTAGTATGTAAAAGCTTTAGAGTACTTGTGAAAGTAAAAACGAGTAGTTAAGCATGTATCTCCCCCAAAACAGTTTAAAAGCAAGTAAAGGTAGGGGCCATGAACTCACAGTAATATGTAAAAGTTTTTAGAGTACTTATAAAAGTGAAAGCAATTAGTTGAGCATGTATCTCCCCCAAAGCATTAATAAACAAGTATAAAAACGGGGCTGCGAACTCACAGTAGTATGTAAAAGCTTTAGAGTACTTGTGAAAGTAAAAACGAGTAGTTAAGCATGTATCTCCCCCAAAACAGTTTAAAAGCAAGTAAAGGTAGGGGCTATGAACTCACGGTAATATGTAAAAGTTTTTAGAGTACTTATAAAATTAAAAACGAGTAGTTAAGCATGAAAATGGGGCTATGAAACTCACAGTGATATTTAAAAGTTTTTAGAGTACTTATAAAAGTGAAAGCATGTAGTTGAGCATGTATCTCCCCCATAGCTTTAATAAACAAGTATAAAAACGGGGCTACGAACTCACAGTAATTCGTAAGAGTTTAAAATAAATGTAAAAATATCAAGAAATATTTGAGCATGTATCTCCCCTAAAACGTTCAAAATAAGGAAAAGAGGGGTTATGACTCACCTCGATGTTACAGTAGTCTGGATGGAAAACAAATTAAGTAATGTGAATAAACTGCTCCGACTCGTGACCTGAGTTAGTATGTCATGTTTTAAGTATTCGAATTCAAGTTTATGCGATGATAATGCTTTATCGGTAATTGGGTAAACATGAAGTCTCTTCAAAAATTAGTAATACTTATCATACTTATTTTTATGGCTCGGATGATTGTTAATAAATTTTATCAAAACCCAAGTTGTTAAATATGATATGTTTCCAAAATGTTATAATTTACAATTTTAAATATTTACGGTTTTTACCCTTGCACTTTCAAAAATGACACTTGAAACCCTCAACTATGGGTTATTGACAAAATTAGCCCTCGTATAATTAACTTTGAAGAATTTACATTTTGAGCCCAAGAAAACTTTATCTTTCAAAAATTACAATTTTTATACTTGTAGTTTTATAAGAAAAGTTCACTTGTTTTAGGCCTAAATTGACAAAAGTGAGGGTAAATATAAGCGAGGCCTTAAGAGGTTTTTATTACTTTCTTGATCCCTTCAAGAGTATGTCGGGTGGTCTTTCTCATGGTTTAAACTTGAAGTCTTAAGCTCTTACGGTTTGGTTGCAATGATTTCTCAAAGTAGAGGGGTTAGGTGCCTTATGTGAAAAGTGTTGGTTTTGGCGATAACAGGCCCAAATGAGGACATATTATACACGAGGAGAGCCAATGTTTTTACAACACAATTGATCCTTTAAACACTTTACTGTAAGCTCTTCAAATAGGTATAGGTCTCATATTCTAGTCATCTTTGGTTAGAGAGAAACAAGCCCGTGAACATGGTCACTTGGCCACGTCGCGGTTTTAGAAAAATTCATTTTTGACCCATTAACTTTTACGGTGTAATCTAGGGACATCGTAATAGTTAATTAACTCATTTTAAGTCATTCTCTATCATCCTATAGCTCATAAGACTCAAATTTTGAAAAATGCACGCAAGAGTTATTTATGAAAATCTTTACGAGTTACCTTCTTTTTGATTGATTATAAAAGAGACCATAAGAGTTTTTAAAGGCGTCCATGGGGTTTTAAAATCCTTACAACGAGCTCTTTAAAACGGTGTAACTCTCACACTTTACAACTCTTTAATTAGCGAGATATTAATTATTGAAAAGGGCTACTTAAGCTAGTTTTGACAAATTGAGAATCTCGTTTTCAAACCATAAAACTTTATAACTCTTGCATGAAACCTTGTGACATGACGTTTAACTTATTTTTAATGTTTCTAGAGTAGCTCAAGGTCAAATTTACTAATAATAACGAAATTCTCAAAATCAATTATATAAAGGTGTGTTTGGTTTTGTGACATGCGACCAAAAAGAAAAGTAGAATTAAAGCGAGATATAAGGGCTTCTTAACCAGTTTATGGGAGCAATTTGTAGTATCCTAGGAGCTTATTGAAAGGGCTTAATGGTTGGGCTTAAGGTTTGCGGCTTCTAGCTTTAAAGTTGGGCTTAGGAGAGGTGCTTGGCTTGATTTTATAAAATGTATATAACATCTGTTAAGATTTTGATTAAAATTTGTATTCGTTTTGCGTTTTCAGGACCCGTGCCCCTAAGATTTTGAATAAAATGTCGTTCCGGATAACTTTCATGCTTTAACTTTTTAATGAAACGGAACAGAAGTGCCTCGTTTCGCGTGCCCGACCCTTCTGTCCACAGAAAGTTTTTAACAACTTTTTGGTAACTTCGTTTGGTCATAACTTTTGATTCGTGTACTCGTTTTAAGTGATTCAAATTGCCACGTTTTCCTTATAAAATCCTTTTTAACAGCATGCAATTAATATTAAAAGTGATAACTAAAATTAATGATTTTAATAGACTTACAAATTGTTGGTACTTAGTGAAGGAAAGATAACACCCAAGGGACTTCTTAAATGGTGTGTAGGTTTTTCCAAGATCCCAGACTTTTGTACAAGCTCCCTTCTCCTGATCTTAGACTCAATTTACAGCAAGTTAAAGTGTGTGAGGGTTTAGTGAGATAGACTCCATGGGTTGGTGAAAAAGAAGTACATGTATGGTTGTATATATAGAGGGAAATAAGGTGATGTGTAAGTGGTTCTAATCACTTATATCTAGTGAATTTGAATGGAACACATAGGAGCTTGCATTCTTTGACCATAGTATTGAAGATGTAGAAACATGGTGATGTAGCATGCATGGTGGCTTAATTTGAGCCTAGTTAGGGTTTAGTTTGTTATGGAACTAGATTAGGTTTCTTAGTTAAGTTTAGGTTAATTTAACTTAGGTAAGTGACATGTTTAACATATATGCATAAAATACTTGTACCACAAGAATTGGAGAGTTGTACCTTACACTTGTAAATTATAAGAAAATAAAATTTAAAGGCTTGTGCATTATAGGGTTGTACCTTGTGCTTAAAAATAGGTACATTGAGGTTTATAATATGATTTATATAAGTATTTAGCTTGTATGCATTAAAGACTTGTACATGTGCTTGAAAGACTTGTACATTAGTATTTTGAAAATATATCATGCACATAAAAACATAGAGTTGTATATTAGGACTTGTAACGGAAATTAAAGTATAGCTAGGTTCCGTGCTTTAATGACTTGTACTCTAGGTATAAAATGTTGTACTTTAGTGTTGATGGGTTAGTTACGTGAAATCATAGTTATAGTAAATTATGGTTTCAGGAAAACTCCAATAGATAGAAAACGTTTAGTTTGAATGTTTAATAATCGTACATTTATGAAATAACGTAAGGTGGTAAATAAAAGTTGAAAACTTTTATACTTGACGTATAAGGAATGAACTTAAGACATTCTGGTGTTGGTGTGTATATTTATTAAGAATGTGAGTTACGTCATATTAGTTAGTTGTTGTGATTAGATAAACTGATAATGTTTTAAAAAAAATTAGACGTGAAAAATGGATAAGTATTCTTTAATTAGAATATCTTACAAGTGGAAATTTACCGGTGGTTACAGTCTTACCCCATTAAGTGGAATCTCGTCCCGAGATTCAGTCCGTGTTAAGTGTTTAGGATGAAATGTGGTTTCACTTGTGAAAGCTTATAAGTTAGAGTTTATTGTTTTACATGTGAAAAACATTATTCCGAAAGTCATATAAACTTAAGAAAATTTTTATTTTGAATGAAGATTGTTATTTTATAAGGTCTATCATGTTTTAGTAATTAATTTTGAAAATAACATGGTTCATAATGGCTTGTGAAAATCAAATTTGTGGAAAACTAGAAGGGGGGGTTGAATAGTTTTGCCGATTTTACGTTAGTTTCAAAAACTTTTAGATTCGTTAATATGTGAGATCTTATGGATGTAGAGAAAGTATAGATCTAATGATAAAGCAAGCAAATAAAGTAAAACGAAGGGAAAGAAAAGACACAACCGATGTATAGTGGTTCGGCTACAAGGACACCTTCCTTGCCCTACTCCACTCCCCGAGTCACCTACTCGAGAGTTCAAGCACTATGTCAACAAACTCCTTCACTTGGCGGAGAAGCCTTCACAACGTTGCTTACACTTTTTCCGGTACAAAGCTAGATACCGAGTCCGTAACACGGTGGACCAAACCAACACGACTATTACACAACAAATATGTGAAATATCAAATACAAGATCTTTGCTACAGAAATCTTGCGGTGTGACAAATCAATCAAGGACCCCTTGCTTGGATGACTTGTAGAATGCTCGTGATCTCGCCTTAGAGAAGGACCTATATGAGGATCACAATAGAAAGAAAGAAGAACAACTCTCTAGATCAAGTGATCTATATGTTAGAAGAGAATGAGAGTGTTTGAGAGATTTAGTAAGAAGAGGGGTGAGTTAGAATGAAGAAATGGCTCTCTATTTATAGGCAAAAATCTTCACTGTTCCCCGGATCCCACGGATCCCTTCCACTTGGGATCCGTCTAGTGTAATCCTAGGGATCCGTGGAACGCTCCTCTTTGCCCATGGGTTTTTTGGTTATGGGTCATGGGTTATGGGTTGGTCCATGGGTTTTCTTTAGATTCAATGTATCTAAGTATACATTGTATCTAGCCAACTTGGGTATGGGTTAAGATCCATGGTTTATGGTCCATGGGTTATGGTTTTTACCCATCCTAATAAACTATTACAACAAATGCTTAATTACTACATTTTTGTATTTAAATGGCTATATATAAATGCTTTACAAAAATAACATGTATCCTTATAATTATACTTAAGATAACATTATATTTTTATCAACAAAACACAAAGAGATCGCAAAATATTAATAAACGTTTTTACGGTTTATTTGTATTAACAATCTCCCCCTTTTTGTTGATGACAAAACATAATGTTATGATGAGTAAAACTTAAGAATAGATGTAATTTTTGAAAGACCCTAAGTTTTACTTCTTCTCTCCCTTTTTGTCGAAACAAAAAGTTAACCCTTGGAAGAAATAAACGCTAACTCCCCCTTGACGGTAGCTCCCCCTTGTTTGGGGCGTCAAGTGAAGAAAAATAAAAATCCTACAAAAAGAAAGGTTAGTAACATGCTTAAATAATCTTGTGATTGACGAGAATCAAGATTGGGAGCCAAGGTATGTAAACAAGCCCTTGTAATAAAACAACAAATTGTAGTGGTATTTATGCCACCTACAAGCATGTAACAATAAGAACAAGACTTGTTCTTGAAAATGACTTAAAAAAAAATACTAAAAATAGAAAATAGTAGTAGTGTGTTAGGAATTAGAAAATTCCATAGTGAAGAGTCGGTCACCCCAAATGTTATCTAGCTTAATTTAGCTCGTAGACTTGTCGTTAGTTTCGTTATTCAGTAGTTTATTTATTAGTTTGTAGCGTAGTATAGCTTAGTGCAACACCGTGGAGGAAGGACGGGTCTTTACCCACTGTATCCCTGATCCACAGGCCGATAGGAGGTCGTGTATTGTGTAAGTATAAATACCCCTTCCATCCATGGAAGGGGTGGAGCTTTCAATCTAATATTCTACATTTTGTGAAGTAACTCTCTACCAAGAAACCACCCAACTCTCTAACTTTCTCTCTCTAATGGCAAACATGTATTTTGATCTCCCAAGACCACCCGAATCATCAACACAATAAAAATAACGATCCTACAATTGGTATCAAGAGCCATGGTTATTGTGTTTTGATGTTTTCTTGTGGTTCTGATTCGTGGGTAAACTGTCTTTTTTGTAAACTGTTGGGATGATGATTTTCTTGTGGTTATATTTTTATGGGGTTTGTTTACTTGTGGTCGGAATAAGGTTTTTTTTGGTCTATGGTCTTAACTGGTTTAAACTTGTGTCCAGTATATTGTCCAAGTTCTGATTGTGTTAACTTTGTCCAAAATTTGAATATCTGGTCATATCTATTTTGTCAACATGGGTCAAAAGGTCTTTATGTCACATCTTTCTGGGTAAAGCAAACTGTGACATTTTTCTGTGGTCAAAGTCACATTTTTATGGGTCAAAACTGTTGTTTCTGGGTTAATTTGAAGCTGGCCGGAAAAGTTGTCGGAAAAACTCATCGGAAAACTCATATATTCATGCTAGCGAGTTGGGTCATTCTTCCTAGCGACTTGTGTCAAGCATAGTGGCGACTTGTATTTACAAGTTGTCTATATTCTTTGATTTCAAATAGCGAGTTATTTTGAAAGTTGTCTAGCGACTTGTTTTGTTAAAATGTAGCGACTTAAGGTTTTTTGACTATTGAGTCAAATAACAGTGCTAGCGACTTGGCTAGCAACTTGGCTAGCGAGTTGGCTTAGCTACAAGGCTAGCGACTTGGTTCTAATTTGACCTAGCGACTTAGACAGAAAGGTAGAAGAAGATTATGTTTTGACTACTACGACCACTATACCATATAACAAAACTAATTCAACCTCAGGATAACCATCATCGGTCCAAGATCAATCCGTCATCTACAAATCATCTACCAGCAATTACACATAACTACATATCAACCCAACATCAACCTCATTTTATCCCAACTAAACTCCAACATTATCTAAGACTCAAAATGAAACATGATTCAAAGATCTCTGTTTTTTTTCCGTGGTTCTCAAATGAAACATCAAGACTATCAAGTCTATAACACGAATCAAAAACTTCATCATTGATCTTCTCTTGGAAATATACGAATGTTATCAACAAGAAACAAAGCCATATGCTTCATCTCTCTTCTCATTCGAGTCTTTGATAAAAGATTAGATATAATATTTTCAAAACACTTGTGAGATCTCAGCCTAAGTCTTTTCGTGGCATTCAAGATGCATCAAGAATTTCACATAAAAAATCTCAACTCACGAAGACTTAAATCATCATTGATCCTCTGTTTGAAGGTTTCCACTTCAAGATCATTTTCGAATTTTTTTTGAAAAAGATTAATAACAATGGTGTTATTATCTCATCTTAATTCGTTTAATGACAACTAATCAAATGGTCAAAGGAAAAACTAATTATACGAGATCTCAGCTTTGTTCATCTTTGTGAATGGTTCTAACAACACATAGATCTTGAAAGATCTACTCACATAAGAACGTGTGCCTCATAGATCAAATTTTGTTATATACGAATTGAAAATAAATGATCTTATCAGGTTTGTTAATTCACTTCTATGATTCATTTTATGTGCAAAACATTATCACAACGTAATCAATTCATTCTTCTTACTTACCTTGGTTCGCTAAGACTCACGTACTCAAACTCTCATAACCATCCCTGTGGCATTTTCGAGTTTGCTAAACATCATGCCATCCCTGTGGCCTTGATCTCTTCTTTATTTATTTATCTTTGTGTTCGAATAAAGAGTAGCAGATGTTCTGAAAAAGGAGGCGGATGGTAATTATTTTGGAGATGGAGAGTATTAAGAGAGGCGGACTGTGTTTTTTTTAGGGTTTGTTTGAGGATTTTTTAGGGTTGGTGATTTTGTGAGATTAGGCATTGTTATATACCTCGAAAATTAGGGTATCTCTTGGGTTTATTTTGTCTGGATCTGGATCGTAGATGAAGTACTTGGGCCAACCGGTGTATCTTTCTTGGGCCCATACATGTGTCTACTACTTTTGGTTGAGGACCGGTTGTGTTACAGAACATGGGCCTCATGGTCTTGGTGTTAATCTCTTGAATGGACTAAGTGAAGTTAATTGTGAACCTATGCTTGGGTGACAAATTTGTACTTGGTTCTTATATCATCGGATTTGGATCTTGGACAAATGAGCTTCTAAAATTATGAAATTGGATGATATGAGGTTTATGAGATTAAGATTCTATATGTTTTGTAGAAGAGATTTGATAATGAGATACGGTGTGACGACGAGATTTGCTGTGCTATGAGGAATGGTACTTTGGTGTATACGTTTTCACATAAATTATTATGTCGCCGCTTGATGTACTTACTGGAAAATGGTGACTACGGGGTTGTTTGAACGGTATTTCGTATTTGAATTTGAAGTGAGGTTTTTCAGACTCGTTTACTTATTTCGTCTTCTTTCTTTCTACACTTCCGCGAAGATGACTTGTTTGGGCGTTTATTGAGTGTGATAAAGACTTGGCTATTTAGTTACGTTTGTGGTTCTTTCTCGCTTAACCCACAACGTAACTATCACTTTGGTGTCTCACGCAGTTGAGGATACGTCAAGAGGTTTTGTACATTGGGTACACCGTTTCTTCTTCACAAGGATTAATACAAGTTTAAGTAACAAATCTGGGGAATTCTACTTCATGATCAAGTTTGGAATATCGGGTTTGCTTCTCCTTGTGGTCACAGCAACAGCCGACAAAATGTGTGAATGATGTGTTTACCAAAGTGTTTATTGGATGGTTGATGATATGGATGATGTTGGATAATGAACAGTTGACGAACCGCTGCATGTTCCCCTAAAACATATATTCACAGAAACTAAAGTTGTCATTACACATTCAAGCTGACATTGTTTACGGTTTTGTCTTGATTTTGTAAAATCCCGCGAAAGAACCTATTTCTCGGTTTAAATCATAGACTTGTAAAATCCAGTGACAATGGAAACATCCTGGTAATCGTAAAGTGCATTTCCGGATCTATCTTACGGTTTATTCTTGGTTTTGTAAAATCCCGCGAAAGAAACTATTTCTCGGTTTAAACCATAGAGTTGTAAAATCCCGTAATGATGGAACCATCTTGGAGAAGAGAAAGTGTAATTTTTGGATCTTACTTGATGCTGATGCTACGGTTTCTGCACATTATTGGTTTAACGGTACTTCTTTTGGGTTTGTGTGTGGGTTAAGTACTTCATGTGGGAAAATAGGGAAGAAACTTCGTCTTTGGCATCGTAGTCGTAGTTCATTCTAGGTTTTTAATGTGAAAGAGAAGAGGTTCTACCAAGGTAGTAATGCCCTAAAATGTTGAGATACCAAATTTGGCTCTTTATCAAAGAAAGCGCCCTAAAATGTTTTGGTTCTTATTTGGCATTCTATCTAGGCCTTTACGTGAAATGCTAATGGTCCTACAAAGGTAACAGTGACCTAAAATGTTCAGATACTAAATTTGGCTCTTTATCCAAGAAAGCGCCCTAAAATGTTTTAGTTCTGTTTTGGCATTTGTTACAGTCGAACTTA
>BPTQ01000008.1:164790154-164801423 GCA_019973895.1 Chrysanthemum seticuspe | reverse complement strand
GAGATTGTCATCCGCAGAGATAATCAGTGATTCGGCCTGCTTCTTTAATGTTATCGGTTGTTCTCTCTTTGGGGAATGTGTGTACTTCGGGTCCTTGAGCTTCATACACGATCATCAGGGAAGAAAGCCATTGTTTACCACTGATGAGTGTCTAAATACTCATCATTTTTGTACAATCTAAACTGCAAAATCATCTGAAAACACTCAGAAACACATCAAAATGATCAAAATATCACAAATTAGTGTTTTATGTGTTTTGAATGCAAAAATATCAAAATCAGATGAAAAATGTATCAAGTTTGCAAAATTGGCAGTTTTAGTCCCCCAAGTTTTAAAAGTTGTCAAATCTAGTCCCTGGAATTCAAAAAGGTGGAAATTTATCATTCAAGGTCCCTGAAATATTCTAAGTTATCAAAAATGATCCTTGAATGATTCTTTGGTCAATTGGCAAGAAAGGTCCCTTAACTTTGAAATTTTGCAAAATTAGTCCTTGGACTTTTAAAAAATGGATTTTATGCAAAAAGGGTCCTTGATTTATCAATGTTTGTCAAGTATGGTCCTTGAGAGAAGTTTGGAAATGTGGCACTTTCAGTCCTTGAGGTTTGGATAATTTACACTTTTGGTCCTTGTTGTTACCACTTAACCAAACGGACACAATTTTAATATCTAGGCCCAAATCCAACACAAGCCCAACCCCTTGACCCCTTTGGCTGACCCTTGAGCCAGGTCATAACCCATTTTGACCCTGCCAAAACCCTTTTGACCTCCCCTGTGTTATTAATTCCCCAGTCAACAGAAGTCAAACCAGAGAAAACCGCCAAGTACTGTCGCACTACCTCTCCACCCCTGTATCACCAAAACCAGTCCTGGTTTTCACTCCTTTTTCTCAACCCCCCCCATACTATGTCCCCTCCACATCCTCTAAACAACAAAAACTTTAATTGATTGAACCAAACTCCAATTAATGTCTAAACCTGCCTTGAAGAATTTGGCGCCAAAAACACATGTGGACGGATATGATGAGTTTGAGTGATCCAATGGTTAGAATTTGGTGGGAAAGATTCAGAAGATATCAAGGAGTGCTAAAAGTCATTATATAGAGAGAGAAGAAGCAATGTATGATGTATCTAGTGTAATTTCAATTTTCCCTAGTCGTTTTTCTTAAGCTAAGTTTTCCAGTGTATGTTTTTTATTCCAAGTACTTTGTTTAAGTCTTTTAAGTGTATCTGAACCCTTTTTAATAATCAATTTCAAGTTTTTAATATCAAAGTCAGTTTATGCAATTTCCAAGTGCTCAAAATCTCTTGTGATTCAAGTGTTGATGTTAAGTGTTAATATGGACTGAGATAAGTCACATAAGCTCCTAGATAGCTTATTAAAGCTATTAGATATCCTAAAATTCAGTTTAGCATCAAAAATCAAAATTCACCAAAAATACAAATTAAATAGCTAAAAAATCAAAAATCAGTTGAAAATGGTGTACACAGCTGGAGCAGGGTGAATTGTGGATGGCCTTGAGTTAGAAGCTTTGTGGAAAGCTATTAGGTTTGGTATTGGTCATTGGTTCTTGGTTTGCAGTTGAATACCCATTTGTAAGCTTTTTAACCATTTTTGCATTTCACTGTTGAATTTGTTCTTTAGCTCTAATTTCTGTTTCTTATTGTTTACTAGTTATAATTAAGTGTGTTTAAGCCATAAAATTAGTTAGTTGTTCTTTAAAATTTGTATTTAGAAAAATTTTTATTTTCACAGTCAAAACTGTTTCATTGTCATATCTTGGTTTCTAGTTGTTAATGTTGCTGATTTGTGTTTTCTTAGTTCTAATATATGATAATGCATGGTTTGCAGTCAAGTTCATGGTTTAAATTTGTGAGTTGCTTTGAAAAAAGTTCAATGACAGTCAAAAAAGGGCGTTTGTTTTAGCCTGTTTATCTGTGGTCAAGAGAGTTTAAGACAGTACTATTCTTTGTTCTATGTCACTTTAGTACCTATTATCTCAAACAAGTCAAGAAAACAAGTTGTCTTTTGGTTAAAAGTCAAAATCTCATTTGATTGTGTCTTGTGTGTCCACTGTGTGGATTTCATGATCCATGATCATGAATTTGTGTTTATAAGTTGTTAATCTTGCTCAAGTAAGTCTTAGAATAACTTAAAACATCATAATCAGTTCTTAGAATCAATTCAAAGTTCATATAAGTCAAACTGCTAGTTTTCTTAAAAGTCAAATTTCTCATTTGGTCATTTTTGATTAAAACAAATATTTTCATTGTGTGTTCAATAGTGAGTTTTAGCTTAAAAGATCTTAGAGTATTAAAGTTTGGTTGCTAAACAAAAATAAAAAAATGCTAGTTCTCTGTTTCTCAGCTTTTTAAGTGCTTATTTTACTGCTTACTGTGGATACCTAGTCTGCTAGAGTGCCCTGTGCACAGTTGATTTGTCCATTTTGAAAAGCTTGCCAAAAGCTCTATAGTTGTCCAAATCCTGTAATTTTTGGTTCTTTGGATAACCAACCTGGTCATCTTGAATTATCAAGTTTGGTTTTTCATTTTGGAACTTGTTTGCTAGGGCTGCAAGAAGCTCTAAGATTGTCCCATTTCTGTGTTTAAGCCAATTGCTTATTAGCTTATTCATAGCTTTTCAGTGTGCTTCTTTGTATATCTTAGCCTCATTTCTGTTCATTTAGCTTGTTTGCATCTACTTTGAGTTTCTGTTTCAGCTGGTGACCTTGTTTGAGCTTATTTCACCAAATAAGCTCTTAAAGCCACTGTTGGGATATTAAGCTCATCAAACAGCTTATTTGTGGCTTGTAAAATTTTTGTCTTTATTAAAGTTTCATAATATCAGTATTAAAGTAGTTTTCAAAAAGAAAATCCAGAAAAAGACCAATTAAAAATCAGTGATAGTGTTTATTTAATATTTCTTAGCTTTTTGATTTTTCTTTTCAGCTTATTAATAAGCAAATCTAGTTTTTCTATTTTTCTTAGGTTTCTATCATCATATAGTATTTTTAGAAAAAGTTTCATATTTTTCTCTATCTTTTTAGTATTTATTATAATTTTAATTAGTTAAAAATAGTAATTAATTAGTAATAAATAATTAAAAAGTCTAAAAAAATATATTGTCAGTTTTAAAATTAGTTTTATCATATTTTAGATTTTTCCAAGTTAAAATTTTATTTTTCCAAGTTTATTTTATATTTTCTAGTAATTAAGTGTATTTTAAATAGTTATTAATTAGTAATAATTAGATAAAAAGTGTGAAAAATATATTTTTAATTTTAAAATTAGTTTTATAGTATTTTAGATTTTTCAGAATCATAAGTTTATTTTTCTAGCCTTATTTTGTATTTTCTTCTATTTTAGAGTATTTATTAAATAGTTAAAATAGTTTTTAATTAATAATAATTAATTAAATAGTTATAAAAATAATTTTCTTTTTCTAATAATTTTCTTTTATTTTTAGGTTTTCAAAAATGTTATTTTTATATTTTTAGGTCTTTTATTTCTTAGATTTCACTTTTTATTTTGTACGTGTACGTAGTTTTTAAACGTACTTTTTGCGTTTCTTTTATCTGATTGTTGTGCTTTCCTATTCTGTATTCTATTCCTTTCCAATCAATCAGTAGTGTAATTTCTCAATCAAAACCTTTACTGAATAAAAAGTGAAATCTAAGAAATAAAAGACCTAAAAAATATGAAAATAACATTTTTAGAAACCTAAAAATAAAAGAAAATTATTAGAAAAAGAAAATTATTTTTATAACTATTTAATTAATTATTATTAATTAAAAACTATTTTAACTATTTAATAAATACTCTAAAATAGAAGAAAATACAAAATAAGGCTAGAAAAATAAACTTATGATTCTGAAAAATCTAAAATACTATAAAACTAATTTTAAAATTAAAAATATATTTTTCACACTTTTTATCTAATTATTACTAATTAATAACTATTTAAAATACACTTAATTACTAGAAAATATAAAATAAACTTGGAAAAATAAAATTTTAACTTGGAAAAATCTAAAATATGATAAAACTAATTTTAAAACTGACAATATATTTTTTTAGACTTTTTAATTATTTATTACTAATTAATTACTATTTTTAAATAATTAAAATTATAATAAATACTAAAAAGATAGAGAAAAATATGAATCTTTTTCTAAAAATACTATATGATGACAGAAACCTAAGAAAAATAGAAAAACTAGATTTTCTTATTAATAAGCTGAAAAGAAAAATCAAAAAGCTAAGAAATATTAAATAAACACTATCACTGATTTTTAATTGGTCTTTTTCTGGATTTTCTTTTTGAAAACTACTTTAATACTGATATTATGAAACTTTAATAAAGACAAAAATTTTACAAGCCACAAATAAGCTGTTTGATGAGCTTAATATCCCAACAGTGGCTTTAAGAGCTTATTTGGTGAAATAAGCTCAAACAAGGTCACCAGCTGAAACAGAAACTCAAAGTAGATGCAAACAAGCTAAATGAACAGAAATGAGGCTAAGATATACAAAGAAGCACACTGAAAAGCTATGAATAAGCTAATAAGCAATTGGCTTAAACATAGAAATGGGACAATCTTAGAGCTTCTTGCAGCCCTAGCAAACAAGTTCCAAAATGAAAAACCAAACTTGATACTTCAAGATGACCAGGTTGGTTATCCAAAGAACCAAAAATTACAGGATTTGGACAACTATAGAGCTTTTGGCAAGCTTTTCAAAATGGACAAATCAACTGTGCACAGGGCACTCTAGCAGACTAGGTATCCACAGTAAGCAGTAAAATAAGCACTTAAAAAGCTGAGAAACAGAGAACTAGCATTTTTTTATTTTTGTTTAGCAACCAAACTTTAATACTCTAAGATCTTTTAAGCTAAAACTCACTATTGAACACACAATGAAAATATTTGTTTTAATAAAAAACGACCAAATGAGAAATTTGACTTTTTAAGAAAACTAGCAGTTTGACTTATATGAACTTTGAATTGATTCTAAGAACTGATTATGATGTTTTAAGTTATTCTAAGACTTACTTGAGCAAGATTAACAACTTATAAACACAAATTCATGATCATGGATCATGAAATCCACACAGTGGACACACAAGACACAATCAAATGAGATTTTGACTTTTAACCAAAAGACAACTTGTTTTCTTGACTTGTTTGAGATAATAGGTACTAAAGTGACATAGAACAAAGAATAGTACTGTCTTAAACTCTCTTGACCACAGATAAACAGGCTAAAACAAACACCCTTTTTTGACTATCATTGAACTTTTTTCAAAGCAACTCACAAATTTAAACCATGAACTTGACTGCAAACCATGCATTATCATATATTAGAACTAAGAAAACACAAATCAGCAACATTAACAACTAGAAACCAAGATATGACAATGAAACAGTTTTGACTGTGAAAATAAAAATTTTTCTAAATACAAATTTTAAAGAACAACTAACTAATTTTATGGCTTAAACACACTTAATTATAACTAGTAAACAATAAGAAACAGAAATTAGAGCTAAAGAACAAATTCAACAGTGAAATACAAAAATGGTTAAAAAGCTTACAAATGGGTATTCAACTGCAAACCAAGAACCAATGACCAATACCAATCCTAATAGCTTTCCACAAAGCTTCTAACCCAAGGCCATCCACAATTCACCCTGCTCCAGCTGTGTACACCATTTTCAACTGATTTTTGATTTTTTAGCTATTTAATTTGTATTTTTGGTGAATTTTGATTTTTGATGCTAAACTGAATTTTAGGATATTTAATAGCTTTAATAAGCTATCTAGGAGCTTATGTGACTTATCTCAGTCCATATTAACACTTAACATCAACACTTGAATCACAAGAGATTTTGAGCACTTGGAAATTGCATAAACTGACTTTGATATTAAAAACTTGAAATTGATTATTAAAAAGGGTTCAGATACACTTAAAAGACTTAAACAAAGTACTTGGAATAAAAAACATACACTGGAAAACTTAGCTTAAGAAAAACGACTAAGGAAAATTGAAATTACACTAGAGAAGTTTGGAAATGTGGCACTTTCAGTCCTTGAGGTTTGGATATTTTACACTTTTGGTCCTTGTTGTTACCACTTAACCAAACAGACACAATTTTAATATCTAGGCCCAAATCCAACACAAGCCCAACCCCTTGACCCCTTTGGCTGACCCTTGAGCCAGGTCATAACCCATTTTGACCCCAGCCAAAACCCTTTTGACCTCCCCTGTGTTATTAATTCCCCAGTCAACAGAAGTCAAACCAGAGAAAACCGCCAAGTACTGTAGCACTACCTCTCCACCCCTGTATCACCAAAACCAGTCCTGGTTTTCACTCCTTTTTCTCAACCCCCCCCCCATACTATGTACCCTCCACATCCTCTAAACAACAAAAACTTTAATTGATTGAACCAAACTCCAATTAATGTCTAAACCTGCCTTGAAGAATTTGGCGCCAAAAACACATGTGGACGGATATGATGAGTTTGAGTGATCCAATGGTTAGAATTTGGTGGGAAAGATTCAGAAGATATCAAGGAGTGCTAAAAGTCATTATATAGAGAGAGAAGAAGCAATGTATGATGTATCTAGTGTAATTTCAAATTTTGTGCTTAAGCTGTTTTAAGTCTGTTACGGTTGGCCATTCACAAGTGGCCAGCTTGTGTGATTAGACTTGACGGTTTAGCACAGATCAAATTTTGGCGCCGCTGCCGGGGAGGCTTTAGCGTGTGTTTAGCCATTTTCAGACCCATTCTTGCACATACCCCATCATTTGTAAAAAGTTTTTTGTAAAGTTATAAGAAAATCAAAAAGTTCATTGACACTTTTCCTAAAGTGTTAAAAACACCAAAAAAAAAATATAAAACAACAAAACAATCGTAGCGTTTTCTATCTTGTATTGTATTTAAGGTGATTCTTAAAACAATACGATTTGGTTAAACGAGACGATACCAAAAATATTGTCCAAAAGTTTTTGAACCCATCTGCACAAATCATTACCTACGTCTTTTCAGTGGTACTTAATAATTACATAAAAATCAACCACCGCAAATCAAGGCAGTGCACTACCTAACTGGGGGTGCGACCATAATAAGTTCCCGAACATCAGATTTAAAACTTGCCTTTGTGTCACTTGTGATTTGGTGTACCTTTTTCAAAGAAGCCATTTCATTTGTGATTATTGGTTAAGTTCACTTGTGTTTTGCGTCATTTGTTTTGAAAATTGATTTTTATACATAGTGCATGCGCACTCGTTCTTCCAGTTCTACAAGTCCACTTTCTGAACTTGGAAACATTCCTCGTAGACGTAGAGGACGTTCAGCTCCTTCAGCCGTGACTGAGGAACGTCTACCACCACCACCTCCTGTCGAAATGGCAGAAGACAAACCCATGAATGAGCTTCTCCAAGCACCCATCGAGGGTTACGGAGATGCCATTGTTGTCCCAGCCATCGTGGCTGACACTTTCGAGCTCAAAACCGGGTTGCTTAATCTAGTAACCCAAAGCCAATTCTATGGTTTTGAGCGGGATGATCCTCACGCACACATTCGATGGTTTAACAAGATAGCATCTACCATCAAGTATAAGAATGTCCCACATGAAGCTATCAAGCTTCTTCTATTCCCATTTTCTCTAGAGGGACAAGCCCGGAATTGGCTTGAGAAACAACCCCTCGTTCTATTGAGACATGGGAAGATCTTGTCACCAAGTTCGTTAACGAGTTCTATCCTCCATCCCGAACCACAAGTCTTAAGAATGAGATAATGAAATTTTCTCAAAGATTTGATGAATCATTCGGGGAGGCATGGGATCGTTACAAAGAGTTGCTTCGCAAGTGTCCGCATCACGGTTTTACCGAGTTAATGCAAATGGATACTTTCTACAATGGTCTCAATCAGACCAATCAAGACTCTTTGAATGCCTCCGCGGGAGGTAATTTCCTGAGCAAGACCACAAAAGAGGCCTTGCAAATCATTGAGAACAAATCTCAGGTCCGTCCTTTCAGAGCAAAGACATATCAGTCTCATGCTTGACCTTCTTCTTCTTCATCCCCAGTGAGTACATCTAGCACCGATGCTAAGATTGATAAACTCACAGACATTGTTCAGGCTTTGGTTCTTGCTAACCAAAAGAAAGTGACCTTCACTCAGATAACAACACATGCTGAAGTGAAGAAAGTTGAGAGTTGTGTCACTTGTGGTGGTCCTCATGCATACTACAATTGTACTGCCACCGATGGTAGTCCATTTGAGGCCAATGCTCTAGCCGGTAGTTCACATCAAGGAGGTAATCAATACCGTCCTCAAAATGAACCACACTACCGTGCTAACACTAATCAGGCACCACCCGGTTTTAACCAGAATCATAACATGCAAAACCGGAATCAGAACCAACCAAGAATGAACCAAGGTTATCAAAACCAAGGTAATTTCTATCCTGGACCCAATCAGGGTTTCCAACATCAAGGAAACCCTAATCAAAACAATTTCAATCGAGGGAATCAATTTCATGGGAATATGAATCCTAATCAAGGGAATTTTGGCTATAATCAAAACATACGGCCTCAAATTGTCCCTCCAGCTCCTCCCGTCATTGCTCCTCCAGGACCATCATCTGATGAGTTACTGAAGCAGTTCATGAAATCCCAAGATGAAATGAACAGGTTGTTGGTCAGTCAGATTGCTGATCTTAAGAAGTCTTTAAATGATCAACCCTCGGGCTCAGGAAAACTTCCGAGCAACACGATCGCTAACCCGAGGGGCGATGCTAAGGCGATCACAACCAGAAGTGGTGTTTCATATGATGGACCTGCTGTTCCTACTACCTCTTCTTCTTCTTCCCTTCCAAAGGTAGTGGACAGTGAACCTCCAACACACAATGGACCTACGACTCCAATGCCTCCTCCACCTGTGCCAATGAGTCAAGTTACCAAGGAAACAACGGACAAAGTGCATTATTCTAGCCCACGAAGTACCGCACACGTCCAACCTTCGGTAGTCCAACCTCAAGTGGTCCAGAAACCTAAGTCAAATCAAGGAGTTGTTTTTGAACCTCCTGTAGCTCCTGTTGAGAATCAGAAATCCAAATCTTCTATTCCTTACCCATCACGTTTGAATGAGCAAAAGCTCCGTGAAAAAGCTAGTCATCAAATGGATAAATTTTTCCAAATTTTCCAAGAATTACACTTTGACATAAGCTTTGCGGATGCTATCATGTTGATGCCCAAGTTTGCATCAACTCTCAAGCACATGTTAAGCAATAAGGAAAAGCTGTTTGAAATGGCAAAAACTCCACTGAACGAGAACTGCTCAGCAGTTATTCTGAAGAACCTTCCAGAAAAACTTGGAGATCCTGGGAAATTTCTCTTACCTTGTGTATTCCCAGGAATGGTTGAATGCTTTGCCCTAGCAGATCTTGGTGCAAGCATAAACCTTATGCCTTATTCAGTGTGGAAGAAAATTTCTCTTCCGGAACTTACTCCTACATGCATGACTCTCGAGCTTGCAGATCGTTCCATATCCCGTCCTCTTGGCATTGCCGAGGACGTATTTGTGAAAGTAGGAAAGTTCCATTTTCCAGCTGACTTCGTGGTTGTTGATTTTGATGCCGATCATCGGGTTCCTCTCATTGTTGGTCGAGGATTCCTGAGAACGGGCCGTGCTCTCATAGATGTATTTGAGCAAGAAATCACATTGCGTGTTGGTAATGAAGCTGTCACCTTCAACCTTGACCAAACTTCGAGGTACTCTGCAAATTATGATTCTGAGTCGGTTAAACGAATAGATATCATCGATGTTGCTTCTGACGAGTACTCTCAAGAAGTTCTTGGTTATTCTCATAATTCTGTGAGTGGGGATTCCACCACATCTTCTCAGCCTATCATAGCCAATTCTACTCCTTCTCTCACTCCGTTTGAGGGAAGCGACTTCATCTTAGATGAGATTGAAGCATACTTGGCTAGTGATTCTGTTCCATGGGAAATTGATCACGCTCCTATTGATATTGAGGGGGACATACTTCTTATTGAGAAGTTGCTCAATGATGATCCATCATCAACCCCTCATCCTAGTGATTCAATTCCTGATGAGATTAATCAAAATGAGATTAATCTGGAGGGAGATATTATTCTTGAGAAATTGTTAAATCTGGACACTTCTCCTCCTCTCCCTCCCATCAAACTTCATAACAAGGAAGTTAAGTCAGTTGAGAAAACTGAAGAATTTCCTGAGGTTGAGCTTAAGGACTTACCTCCTCATCTCGAGTATGCATTTCTAGAAGGTGATGATAAATTACCCGTCATTATTGCTCGAGATTTGAGTAAAGATGAAAAAGCTGCTCTCATAAAAATCTTAAAGTCACACAAGCAAGCAATTGCTTGGAAACTCTCCGACATAAAGGGTATCAACCCTGAGTTTTGTACTCATAAAATCTTGATGGAGGATGACTTTAAACCAGCAGTTCAACATCAGAGACGAGTGAATCCAAAAATCCATGATGTTATCAAACAAGAGGTTATCAAACTTCTTGATGCAGGATTGATTTACCCGATCTCAGATAGTCCTTGGGTCAGCCCAATTCATTGTGTTCCGAAAAAGGGTGACAAATGAAGATAACGAGTTAATTCCAACTCGATTGGTTACGGGATGGCGTGTGTGCATTGACTATCGTAAGTTGAATGACGCCACTCGTAAAGACCATTTTCCTCTACCCTTTATGGACCAGATGCTTGAGAGATTAGCAGGGAACGAATACTATTGTTTCCTTGATGGTTTCTCGGGTTACTTTCAGATCCCTATTGATCCACAGGATCAAGAGAAGACCACATTCACTTGCCCATACGGAACTTTTGCCTACAAACGTATGCCTTTTGGCTTATGTAATGCTCCTGGCAAACTTCGTAAAATAGATTTACCCTCTCTGTACTAACTTTTCTTAGGGGTTACTGGCTCTTCAGTAGGTATTTGTGAAGGTAACAAAGGGGCTAGTACAGCACCTTATACCGGTAGTATGTAGCAACCTTGCACGGTCCTCGTAATGTATTCGGTTTTCCGTATGCAAACATCCGTTTTCAAGGCATACCCGTTCACTTACACCAGAAGAGAACTAGGACACCTAGTTATCCCTAGACTTTCATTGGGCTCTTTGGTAGTTCCTTTGTTATCATAAGCAAGGGACGATTAGAGAGTTCGTAGACCAGGTATTTCCCATCTCCTTTTACCAGAAATGCTCACCGCAGTAA